>VDFB02345168.1:0-25995 GCA_007258455.2 Sequoia sempervirens
TGGATTAGTAAATGAGATGAATGCTTGAATGAATTAGGTGTAAAAATTAATACAGAAAACACTTATTTATACATGCTTGTACATAATTACCCAATAATACATCACGAGGAGCTAACATAGGGTCTTTGAATAAAAAGCTTGAAAGGAATTTTTAATTATTTTTGTGAATTTACTGGAGCCAGGGGACTCGTGCATACACCCATGGCGAATGGGTCCCACTCTAGGCTTTTAAGTGGGTGTCAGGAAGTAAGTTGCATTTAATGTTGGTTTTTTGGGTTTACTTTTAAAAATACACTTAATTATGACCTGTAATTGAATGAATGAGCCAAATAAAGCGTAAGAAAGGTGTAATTAGTGGTGACAAACCTAGAAAAGCATGAAATATTATTACAAGACTTTACAACAATTTAAAATAGGACTTGACAAGGGATAAAAAGGTGATTTTTAGATGAATTATAATGAAAAGAGTCTAGAAATGTGCAGAAATGTGTTACAACACTTCACAACACCTTCACAAGACACCATAATTTGAATATTAAGGACCTGATGTGAATGCAAAAGTTACATTGCAACATTAAATCAAAGCAAAATAGGTCAAGCATCACAAGAGAAAGACCTAAATAACCATGAAAATTTCAATTATCCATTTTTCTATGGTTCAATACCTGAAAGATGGGTGCTAGGATATATCTTTGTATATTTGGTCTTCAACAAATAATATCGAATCTCCCAGATTTGTCTTTTCTAGAAACCTCTTGACGATTTCTTGTCTTTCTTGTATTTTTTCCTATCTCTAATAAAAAATTATTTTCCTGATTGAATTCAAAATCTTCTTTCAACAACAAACATAATTCTACTCTCAAAATATAAATTTGTTCCAATAAAATACCAAACTCCTATGTTCTCCAAATTTGGTCATAGACCATTAAATTTGGACATTTGAACCAACAAATTTCCTTCCTCAAGTGAAGTGATGCTTGCAACAATATCTCAACTGTTGCAATTAGATTTCTCCCAAATGTGATTGCAACAATAAACCAGTTGTTGCAATTGATTAATGCAATAATAAACCAGCTATTGCATCAATCCAACTAGGGAAATAATACAACTATTGCACCTAACAAGTTCTCCAATGAAGCACAAGTAAAAACCCTGGATGGATTTCTCAACTCCATCTAGGGTTGATCTTTCACAACCAAAGTTGGAACTCTGGAGTCTTCAAACCCTTGAACGAGAAAATAATTTAGCTTCTACTTCTTACCACACAAGTAATAAGAAATGAATTCCAATTCAAGTGTGTCCAAATGCTTAGCCAATAGATTCTTAAATAAATTTCTCATTCACTTTTCCAGAAGCTTCTAGAATATAATATTATTTTATTATTTAAGTGACTTTATGATATAATATTTATTTTAAGTCACTTTATTATTATATTAATTAAATAATAAGTCATCCCTTTTGATATGATATTTTATTTGAATAACTTAATAAATAATTAATTTAATATACCTCCTATTCGAGGACATGATAGTCCTCCCTTCCCAAAAATTGCTTGCCCTCAAGCAATCCGCAACTACCAATCCAAATCAACTGCCACATCATCTTATCCTCGAATTTCATCTCATCTATCCCTATCCACCATCCACCTAGATCCCAAATGATCCTGAAAAGAACTCGAACCAAAAACTCCTGTATACAATTGAAGCTCCTTTCACTATCAATCCATGTCACTCTGAGAAACCAACTACCTGACAAGTCAACTCATGGGTCCCATGAATCAGTTAGAAATCCAACACTTTTCACCTTTTGTTCTGCTACTCTAATATCCCCTAAATCCAAAATGTAGCAAGTCTCTAAGTCCTGAATCAAATGGAAATCAACAAGAGAGAAAAAATGAGAAGACTTTCCAAATGTGGACTCGTCACCTGTAGGCGGAAACATGTCATACCAAAGTGAATCTGAGCATCCCTTGTGCAACCCACCTCTCTGCATCAAAAATTTCATAGTTAGATCCTACGAAATTGATGAACACACCTCAAGATGCAATCAAGGTGAAACTATCTTTCCTATGCTAATGGAATACCCAAATAGTCAGGTGTATTCCATCCAATACTACCATCCTTTGAAGAAGGATCACAACTCATAATAGGATGAGTTGGTCTTGTAGCAACATCATCAATACCTCTCTTAGGAAACAACCACAATTGTCTTGACTCACCTTCGTCATGAATTCCATCTACTACTAGGAAAGGGGCTTAGTCAATACCAAAACCCAATGTGCAAGTCCTAGAAGGAATCATCTCTCTCTGATAAAACTGACACAAGTCAATCGCCCAAGTACCAAAGAGGAGACTAGTGCTCAAATCTCCACTAACACCTAAATGTGTAGCCAACACTAATGTGTTTAAATCACCATCAATCCATTCCACTATGAGTGGTCTCCTTTAGATGTGAATGATGTTAGTCATAGGTGCATAAAAAAAAATACCAACACCTACTAAGATACTAGCATAACTCAAAATAGCACCACGCACCCTTTAGATCATATCCATGATTAAGAAAAAGGTACCTCTATGTCCACATGATGAGAAGAACTTGCCATCTCTCCATCCTCTAACTCCAAGGTGATCATCCCAATCACTCCTCTCCATATCAACAATTGTTTCCCTCAAAGTAGTACTGACATCACTCAATGGAGTGCGTGGTAGAACACATGGAATAGTTGGAATACACCTGTTCATGTGCCTAACTCTAAACCATAGACTAGAATCAACTAGAAGCTTAAGAAAACTCCTACCAAGAGTAATGCATCCATCACCAACTGACACTACACCTGTATCCTGAGTGTGAACATGTGGTGATCTCACACTGTTATCCCCCTCATGTATATTGGATGCCATAGATGACTAAGTCACTACTGAACATGATGCACATCTAGCCAAGCTTAGCTCTAAGCAAAGCTCATCAACATGACTCTCATAATTTTGAAGTTCCAACTGAGTACTCACCAAAGAATCTCTAGTGACCTCAAGCTTTTCAGAGAGCTTATCAACTTTCTCTTCCTTCCTCATCAAGGCATTTGAATAGATCTCAACAAGGTTAAGAAGGTGCCATGATCTAAAAGAAGGTGTAATTAACATGATTTCATCGATCTCATACCTTCTTTGATCTCTTTCAAGCTATCATTGCAATCCCCTTTTGTCTTCTCTCTAACTGAAACATCCAAAGGTGATTTTCAATCATCTTATGCATCTTGTCATGATGAGGTAAGGTTGCTACAATCTCACCCTGATTCACCTTTAGTTGGTTCCTCAAACTGTGCAGACTATGAGATGTATGTCTAGCTTCAATGTCACATGAAGAAGCTTCTAATTGTGCCTAATATTCTTTTTCCACAATATCCTGCATGTTCTCATGTTGATCTAGAATTAGGACAACACTAATACCATCTACAAAATCCTCATCAATGCCCTAATCAAGTGTCTCAAAAAAAGAGGGCTCAAGCTACTCCTCAAGATGATGGGATGTTTTATTCAAGTTTTTCACCCACAACCTTAATGGCCTCTTTTTCTTAATTCACATTTTCAAAATTTCAATTAGTTTACTCTGTTCTTTCATTCTTTCCATCATGTTATCATGTTGTTGAATCCAAGCCCCTATCACAACTTCTACTGACTTGCCAAAAGTGGCCATGAAACCCAACTAAATTTCTGATATGCAAATGAATAGTTGATACCAAAATTGATTACCCAGTAGGCTCTTGTCTCTGATACCACTATAGTGTCCCTTGCTATTTTTTCACTATTTTTAGTGCTTGGGTATTTCATCAAACACTTATTGTGCACACTTGACCTGATGTTGTTTTGTTGCTTCCTTTGTATTTTTGATTATTTATGGGTATTTCCAATTGCATATAATGATTTGTAAAAAATAGAATGAATGAAATGAAATCATGTGGGGTATGAATTAATGCAATACAATGACTTTCTAATTCTTAATGATGATTGAGAACATAGTGCAAATGCATAATGGAAGCAAGAGACATTTTGACAAATGATTGTCATGCATTCGAAACCTCAAGGTAGAATATTGTAATGATCCATAATTAAGAACAATCTTTATCAATGAACTCTATTTTGATCACTTTCACTAAGTGATGATTGTACAATGCAAAACCCAACCATATATGATAGTGATAGGAAGAATGGATACTTAGTAGATGAAATGTAATGTAGCAACATCTATATGCAAACTCTATCATACTTTCTTGATCAATGCAAATACAAGCTGCTTGACAATGATATCCTCTAGAAAAGTAATTTGCAGATTACAAGATGTTCAATACAAATGATAATACATATGCCAATCTATATAATATGTATAATGAACCTGGCCTATTGAAGAAGAAGTGATGCCAAAATTACTCCCAACAATATGTCGACTCTACCTCAACAATGCACCACCTATGTAGATGCCACAATATAGAGCTATTAGAGATAACTTAAATCAATTGATCCTTTTCCAATTGATCTCTACGATGCTAATTGACTGCGTAGTGGGCCCAAAATTTATAGATAAATTCCCACAATTTCAATAAAATTGAATCTGTATATAGTGGCACCCAAAAATGTATTTATTGAAGCCACAACTTTCCAAGATTTAATCGTTGTTGGTCTCCACCAATTGTGTCTTTATCTAAAATTCTTAACCCTTTTTCTTTTTCAACAGGTGATGTGTTTTCCTCCAACACTTAAATCCTTTGATACCTGAAAGATGGGAACTAGGATATATCTTTGTATATTTGGTCTTCAACAAATAATATCAAATTTCCCATATTTTTCTTTTCTAGCAACCCCCTAACGATTCTTGTCTTTCTTGTATTTTGTTCTATCTCTAATGAAATATTATTTTCTTGATTGAATTCAAAATCTTCTATTAACAAAAAATAGAATTCTACTCTCAAAATATTAAGTTGTTAAAATAAAATATCAAACTCCTGTGTTCTCCAAATTTTGTCATAGACCATTAAATTTGGACAATTGAACCAACAAATTTCCTTCCTCAAGCAAAGTGATGCTTGCAACAATATCTTAGCTACTACAAGTGAATTTCTCCCAAATGTGATTGCAACAATAAACTGGTTGTTGTAATTGATTAATGCAATAATAAACCAGTTACTGCATCAATCCAACTAGGGCAATAATACAATAGCTATTGCACCTAACAAGTTCTCCAATGAAGCACAAGTAGAAACCATGGATGGATTTCTCAACTCTAGCTAGTGTTGATCTTTCAAAACCGAACCTGACACTCTAGAGTCTTCAAGCCCTCAAGCAAGCAAAGCATTCAACTTTAGCTTCTTACCACATAGGTAATAATAAATGAATTCCAATTCAAGTGTGTCCAAATGCTTAGCCAATAGCTTCTTAAATACATTTCTCATTCACTTTTCCAAAAGCTTCTAGAATATAATATTATTTTATTATTTAAGTGATTTTATGATATAATATTTATTTTAAGTCACTTAAGTCACTTTATTATTAAATTAATTAAACAATAAGTCATCCCTTTTGATATTATATTTTATTGGAATAACTTAATAAATAATTAATTTAATATACCTCCAATTTGGGGACATGACAAAAACCCTAAATGAGATGGAAAGTTAATGCATGTTTAAACAACCCTCAATGAGACTCAATTCAATACAATGCAATGAAAATGAATGCAACCTAGATCTATGACTAAAATGGACTCCAAAATCATAAAGATACAATGCTCAAAAGTTGGGTTCACCAAAATGAAATGATGAAAAATGGGTGCATCAATATGGAACAAAGGAATATGGGAAAGATGGACCTATCTTCCTACTTTCATTTGGAAATGAGATCCACACAAATAATTGATGAACTACCTTTAGGAGAATCGATTATATGGAGGAATCTTTAGATTTCATTTGTGTGTTAGGACGATAGATCTAGTCAAACAACACTTTGGGGAGAAAAACAAAAAATAGTAAATCAACACAAAAATACAATCTAACACTTGGAAAACAAGAATAAGCTCAATACTGATAGAACCAAAAAATAGAATGCAAATTAGAGAAGGGGAGAAGCATATGTACCAGTCACCAAAAGTGATTTTTTGAAGCTGATCTGGGACTCATTCACCTAGGGGCAAATGGGTCCTGAGTTAGGGTTTTCCTCCAAACTTCAAGAGCCTCTGCTGCATATTTGAGTCTTCCAATTTTCCTAGGTTTCAAGTTTGGAAAGCCGAAAATAATTTTTGTGAGTTTTCATGAGAAGTTAATAAGTTTGATAGCTTTTTCAACTTTGGAAAGTTCTCCAAATTTTATCTTCAAAAGGTCTTCAATATTTCTTCTTGATGAGACCATAAATTGTCTCACATTTTATCAAAGAAAATCATCTATTTCTTCTTAATGCATTAATGTTAAAATGGATTTGAGTGATGATTGAAAGTTCTTTAGCTTGTTTAAAGTAGAATATAAAGTAAATTTTTGATTTATTTTTAGTAATTAAATGTGATCCAAATTGCCTCTAATATGTCTCCATGAAGTTTTTAAGATTATGTAATGAAAATAAATAAGTTATTAAATAACTCATGGGAAGGAGAAGCCCCATAGACACTTGTAGTAGGAAGCTCCAAACACTTGAAGCAGTTAACTCCTTAAAGCTTTAGAAGGCTTTGAAGAAGTAATGAGAAGATAGAGAAGACTCCCAACACATTTCTACATTCATGCAAAATCATGGAGCATAAATCATTCCTAAATTAATGGGATGAGTGTTTGTTTCATGTTGAGTTTTAAGATCTCTCACAATTATTAGATTTCATGTTTCCTTCTTCCACCAAAGATAACTCAAGCTACCACATCAATAAAATGTTGTTGCATGACTATATCATGTTATTCATATTAATTATCAATTATTTTGCCAAGAAAAGTGAAGAATAATTCCTTCATTCACATGGAGAACTGAAGACTTCATAAAAATCAGGCATTCAGAAATAGTCAAAAATGCAGTCTCAGTAAAACAGCGATATCTCCTTTGTTTTCTCAATGAAATTCAAAAATTAAAAATGATCTAGAAACTAGATTTGAAGTTATAAAAACCATTTTGAGAATTTGGCATGATTTGTAGTAGGGAAGGAGCAATAAGCGTTAGAAAATGATAGACAAAAGTGGCGTGATGGAGGACAACAACTTAAAAGTTTTTTAAGTTTTATAAACGACCCCTCAAAAGTAGGATCTTGGATCCACATTATTAGTGGATTGATATAGAATATAAATTATATAAATAAAATGTAATAATTTTATCAAAAGGAGGGGATTAGAAAGGCTTGTTTCAACCCAAGGAAATAGAATAAATCTAGTTTCATTCACCAGCAATGTATTTCCAACTTTCTACAGTAAATTTGAATTCAAACAAGACTTTTCATTTCTAGCAAGTGTTAAGTAGTTTAGCCTTTTCAATTCTTGAAAGTGTTCCTTAAATTAGTTCTCTTTCATGCAATTTTATTTTCATGCAAATAGGTTTTATTTCATGCAAGTAGAATAGACTGTAAAATAGATTGTCAAGCAAGTTTTCTACTTTCTCTCTTGTAGACAACCATGGACACCACCTTGGAATGATAAATTAAATGATGAGGATTATAATTACCCCATCATTTTTGGTGCCGTTTTCGGGGATAGGTGTCATTAGGGAAGGGAGAAAATTAGTTTGGCATCCTTTTAGATTTAGAAGTTCCTCAAGAAAGATTTGTCTCTCAAAACCCCCCCAAAATACCAGTTCTAAAGAGAAACCCCCTATCTATTTCAAAATATCCTTAGTTGGAGGACCATCACTCCAAATCATAGCAAAGGATATTTATTTAAGGAAATAACTAATGGATTATTGCTTGCAAGAGGTGCAAAATACAATGAAGATATCTTGTCTTCATTACAAAAGCTTGCAAGAAAGAGACTTATTTGGAGACCTTCAAAATCAAAGAATGGCTACCCAATCAGATTTTTGAAGTCAAAGGAGGGTTGCCCAATCAGAGATTTAAAGAAAAAAGAGTTGTTTCTAGTCATGCATGCAACAAATCAGAAGGAAGGATTGCAAGATCTCTCTAATCAACCCATGTATTTTCTAGAATCAAAAATCATCAAGGAGGTTTCCACTAAAAAGGAAGGTGAAGCATTGAGTTTCAAAATTTTTGTCATCTTCTTTTCATTCTCTTTTCTCAGAAAATTGAGTGCATGGAGACATACTTTGAGAAAGGGAAGATATTTTTTAGAACCAGTTAATTTTTATGTGTAACCTCTCGACATTATTAAGTAGAGTAGGTTAGGGTAGATTTGATTTTTGAAAATAAGTGCTTTGCACATGCTATTTCCTCTTCTCAAAGGTTATAAGCATGTAATTTTCTATGCAAGTTGTTTCTCTAAAAACTTGTGGTAGATATTTTGGCATTATAGATGACTGGGTAGTGCAAAAAAATAATGATGACACAATTTGAGTTGGTGTTCAATGTAAAAGATCAGGTTGCAACTCTCAAAAGTTGAAGAAATTATTTGCATGTAGCATGGAAAAAGTGAACTTCAATTTATGCATGATGGTTTCATGGAAAAATAAGATTAAATTAGGTATTTAATTTATTATTTTACTCTTATTCAACTTAAAGTTCTTTCATTTTACTCAATCCAATCAAAAGAAGAAGAAAAACATATAAAAGTAGTTCTAAAGATTTAAGGAGAAATTTGAACTTGTCTAGAGCGATTTTGGAACTATTCTAGAGCTGTTTTGGAGCCTTTAGGAGCTTTTAGGAGCTTTCAGGAGCCTTCAAGAGCACTTCAGGAGCTCTCAAGAGCTTTCAAGAGCTTTCAGGAGCTACCTAGAGGAACTACTAAAAAATGATGAATTTATTAAATTTGAAGGCTCATTATGAGTTGCAGAGGGACCTGGAACATTTTAGGTGTGGGGGAAATGATGAGACCATAAATTGTCTCATATTTTATCAAATAAAATCATCTATTTCTTCTTAATGCATTAATGTTAAAATGGATTTGAGTGATGATTAAAAGTTCTTTAGCTTGTTTAAAGTAGAATATAAAGTAAATGTTTGATTTATTTTTAGTAATTAAATGTGATAAAAATTGCCTCTAATATGTCTCCATGAAGTTGTTAAGATGATATAATGTAGATAAATGAGTTATTAAATAACTCATGGGAAGAAGAAGCATCATAGACACTTGCAGCAGAAAGCTCCAGACACTTGAAGTAGTTAACTCCTAAAAGCTTTAGAAGGCTTTGAAGAAGTAATGAGAAGATAGAGAAGAATCCCAACACATTTCTACATTCTTGCAAAATCATGGAGCATCAATCATTCCTAAATTAATGGGATGAGTGTTTGTTTCATGTTGAGTTTTAAGATCTCTCACAGTTATTAGATTTCATGTTTCCTTCTTCCACCAAAGATAACTCAAGCTACCACATCAATCAAATGTTGTTGCATGATTATATCATGTTATTAATTTTAATGATCAATTATTTTTGCAAGCAAAGTGAAGAATAATTCCTTCATTCACATGGAGAACTAAAGACTTCATAAAAATTAGGCATTTAGAAATAGTCAAAAAAATACTCTCAATAAAACAGTGATATCTCCCTTGTTTCTCAACGAAATTCAAAAATTAAAAATGATCTGGAAACTAGATTTGAAGATCTAAAAATCCTTTTGATAATTTGGCATGATTTGTAGCAGGAAAGGAGTAGTAAGTGTCAGAAAATTACTAAGACAAGAGTGGCATGATGGAGGACAACTTCAAAGTTTCTTAAAGTTTTATAAACGACCCCTCAAATTTTGGATCTTGGATCCAAATTCTTAGTGGATTGATATAGAATATGAATTCTATAAATACAATGTAAAAAATTGATCAAAAGGAGGGGATTAGAAAGGCTTGTTTCAGCCCAAGGAAATATAATAGATCTAGTTTCATTTACCGGCAATGTATTTCCAACTTTCTACAATAAATTTGAATTCAAGCAAGACTTTTCATTTCCAGCAAGTGTCAAGTAGTTTAGCCTTTTCAATTCTTGAAAGTGTTCCTTAAATCAGTTCTCTTTCATACAAATTTCCTTTCATGCAAATAGGACTTATTTCATGCAAGTAGAATAGATTGTAAAATAGATTGTCAAGCAAGTTTTCTACTTTCTCTCTTGTAGATAGCCATGGACACCACCTTGGATTGATAAATTAAATGATGAGGATTACAATGACCCCATCACTTCCACCTAAATCTACAATCATAAATTAAGAGATTTTTTTTTTGTTTTTGGTGAATGGGGGTTTTCCTTGGTCAAACTCCATTTTGGTAATCAAACCTTGAAATGAATAAAAACATGAAAGAGGGAATGAAGAATGAAAAAAACAATTTCACCACTCAATAAACCTTTGAATATATCTTGAATGAAGGTCTAAAAATTGCATGAAATGGCCTCAATGGATGTGTATCTTGAACTTTGAATATTGCTTGAAATAGTGCTTTGAATGCTTGATAGGATCATGAAACCTACATCACCATATTAGCTCCAAAAACATGCATGATGCAAGAAGACTTTGACATGACAATTGGATCTTTATTGATGCAATAAATCTTCAATAAAATTTCTCTTGAATGCCTTTGAAGTTCTACAAAATGCTCTTGAATTTCTCTCTTACATCTTGAAAATTGCTAGCTTGAAAATCTTAGGTGAAACATAGTGAAGTTACCTTATATTTATAGGTATGTATCCTCAATTTCCTAAAATTCAAATATCACAAGCCAAAATTGAAATGTAGATTTGAATATGTTAAAATACCACCAAAAAATTAATTAAATTTAGGTCCTAGGTCTAAGGGAGGACCCATTCACCCATGGTCCCTAAACATAGGACACACAATGCTTAAGGTAAAGTGTTATGTTTAGGCATTAATTATTGTTGAGTTTCCCCTTTGGAAAATGTAATATAATAGGCTTGGAAATGAATTAGAAGGCCAATTAAGTCATAATTAAGCTCAATTAATTAGAGGATCCCTAAATAAGTGTGAAAGTGTAAATAAATAAATTTTACAACACTAAATTAAGGCATAATTAAGTACATTTTAAACTAGGAGGACCCAAACAAGTGAGAAAATGTAAAGGGATACATTTTTGGTCACTAAAAAATCATCACAAATTTATTTATCAAGTAATTATATTTAATATTTTTTATAGTAAACTATGTGTTTGTAATTTAAGAGATCACCTACAACTTTGGATGCATGTTTTAATTAACTATCATATTCTCTAATACCATTAAAATTCCACCATGTACAAGAACCAATTTTGTCAATTCCTTTATAATTCCATGTTTTAGTTGGAGATATAATCTCCTTAAAATAACAACATATATTTTAAATCATGGTCCCAATTACCCAATGTTTACATCAACTATTTTATGATCATGTGGGATTTACCACTTGTTTACTCCACCTTTTTATAATCACATAGGATTCACACAAATTTTTACTCCATTTTATAATTTGTTGGATTTCACCAAATTATGATTCATATAAAACTATAGTTAAAACTAAATCATTTTATTACACATTTTTTCCTACTCATGTTCCAATTGACTTGATTTTTTAACATTTACATCCTTTGAAGAATTATATTTGTTTTCTATGGCCAATGCCTAATTTCTACCTATAATTATATTTGTACTGAGATAATAAAACTATAGAAATCAATAAGTCATTTAATGAAAAGTCATAATTTATTTATTATTTTATAATATAATATTCCTATAGTTTATATTTCTATTTGATTTCATTGTTATGGATGATAATGAGTAGTGAGACATCTAGGCCCTATGGATCTATGATTCCTTTTGTTTCTTTTGTCTATTTAGTTTCATTTTTACATAATATAGATGATATTAGAAACTGTTAACATTGAGTATTTGATGGTGAGTCATGACCTTAAACATAATGACATTTTTTAGTATCCAGTTTGTGAGAGATGTAGATTAGGATTCAACATTATAAAATTGGTAAAGGATAATCATCAGAATATAGAAATATAATGCCATAATTTGTGTGGTCTAACACTAGTTGATCAACCTACAACATCAATATTTGCACCAATTATGAATGGACAAGGGAATACCTTAGAAGAAGATTTAATAAGTTGCATGACAATGCCAAAGATGATTTTCTAGAAGAATTCCAAGGTAGTGAAATAATAACAATAATAATAAACCCACCTAAAAAAAAGTGATGAGAAAAATGGAGATCCTACATGGAAGGGGGAAATAAAAGCCAAATAAAAAATGAGGCATGTGTAGGATATGCTAAGGAATTTTTGGATTGATTGGGTGTTAAAAGTAATAATTTATTAAACTAGTGGAGAATGGAAATAAAGTTGAAACTCCCATAAGATGTATGTGTAATATTTTTCCTTGGAAATATGGTAGGGTCAAGAAGTTGTACCTAAAATTTGACACCATATAAAACACGTCAATAAATTTTATGAAAAATGAGTCATAGTTGGAAAGGAAAAATTGGTGATAAGATAAAAAAAATAGCTTGAATGTATGCATGTTAAGCATGAGATGGAAAATGATTATTATATTCAAAAAGGGATAAAACTTATATATGGAGGTACAATTGGAGCTCAAATTATAAAGATGATAAGAGTGACACAATTGGAAATAAAATAATGTTTCTTTTCATCTTTTAACCAATGGGTGTCCCATGATAAATACCTAGAATATAATAATGATTTGTGTTTTATAGATATTCACATTGTTCATAATGCACATTGACCAATAAACAATATATGGGAATGGGAAAGTTGTCTTGCCAAGGTTGAAAATTATGATGTATGAGAAATAGTAAAATAGTCAGTTATTTATTGCATTATCTTTAGATGAAGATACAAAAGTGAATAGTGTTTATTGGAATTTATGCATGTGTATACTATAGAAAGTCATATATTCAAGGTTCATTTATTCTTTTTCATAAAATGAAGGGAAATGCAATATTGTATAAAATATGTGAGTTGGTTTAGAAATATTTGGATGAAAATAGAGATATAGATGACTACACATTTCCTAAATGTTGGTGTATGTAGAGGTATATGGAGCTTCAATAATGCAAGGTCATAGTAATGGTCCTTGTGTAAAGATACAAAGTTCTTGTTCATCATACATGATTAGTATTCACTATATGGCCCATGGAATAAATTTAGCATTTATATTGTGAGCAAGTTTTCTAGAGTATCAGTGGCTCAAAGATCTAGTCTATGAGCTGTAGTGATACTTTTTCATTCAATCCCAAAGGGATATTAGAATTTTAACATTTTTCCAAGGGAATAATTGTAAGAAACAAGCTTTGTAAGGATGTTGATGCCCAAGAGGTCTCCTTGCATGGGTCAACACAAATAATTTTTGTATAATATCAATCCTTGATTGGAGTAACGTATTAAGATCACCAAAAGTAGACAAAGATATTGACCTCTAATTTTTTAGTGTGAAAAGTGTTATTATCAAACTAGTTAGCTTTTAGTTTATCTAGGATTGTCATATTAACACTACTCTTAAGCTCACTCAGAGAGACATCTCCCTTTTTGTATCACCTCATGTGAACTCACCAAGTGTCCCTAAACTTGTCCATGGAGTCCTATATCTATTTCACTCTTGGAGGGGTATTCAAAGTTTGAATTCTACTTTCTCACCTCCTTATCCTTGTCTCTATATGCAAGGATCTCATTTGTACATTTTTATACATTGCATATGATAATTTTTTACATATTACATAATCATTATATGAAAGTTTTATTTGATTTTTCAAGTGATCTCAAGGCTACTCCAACATGGTATCAAAGCTTTCAATTTGTAAGCACCTTCTCAAATAAAGGGTTTTTTTGGACAATATCTTTCACACAATGCATCCTAGAGCCAAATGGACCCTTACATTGTGGTTATAAGATTAAATAAACTTAAGGTTGAGAATCAAATCATCAATTTTTTAGAATGTGAATTGAAATTGTGAGAAAAAATTTCTTCATGTGACTTTACAGATTACTATGTAGAGTATATTCTTATTCTAAAAAAATCATAAATTCCTATGTATAGGCTAAGTGTGTTTTGAAAGAAGCAATTTTATATTATTAACTTATTTAATGGTGGTATAGTCTTACATTTCTTCCCACTTTGTATGGATGTCTTTAATGTATGGTTTTAAAATATAATTGATCATTAAGTTTTTATTTTTATTTTTATTTTTTGGGTTGATTTCATTTTGACTTGGTAACTTTTCCCATATTCTTGTCTACTATTATCTCCACTGATCTATTTAGAGTACTTTGTATACATTATCTTTTCATTTCTCTCTTCTCTAACTATCTCATCCTAATGATGGATGATGGAATTTGAATTAGAATGTTGATGTTAAAAAAAATCACATAGTCAAATACATAAATTTGTGATAATTTATTATTATAGACTATGTAAACTTCATGCTTTTAGTTTTGTTATGTTACATTTCTTAAGTTTAAAATATTAATAATACATTAATCAAATTATTGGTTATTTTAGATTGAATTACGCCTATTGTTTTATTCTCTAGATTGAATTGTGATTATGACTTCAATATTTTTGTTTTCAAATTTAAATTTAAGTTTCTTGAGTCAACTCATTTAGAATATGATTGTTACCATCAACCAATAGACCAAAAAATTTTAATTGCATTTTTAAAGATTTTGTTTAATGACATCACCCTAGTTGATACTATTCATCCAAATATAATGTAGAGCATATAATTGTCAATTAGGACAACATACCAAAGACTTATATGTCATGTAAATTATAGGTTAAACTATTGAGTTCTACTATGTATACATTAATATTTGACATCTATAATTTATTCTCTAAATTAAATATTGTAATTTATCAAGCATAGGTATCATTTATCTTTGAGAATTTTATCATTTATTATTATTATTACTTTATATCATTATTGTTCTTTCATAGTTTGTCACTTGAAGAGAAACCAAAAATAGAGCAAATCAAGATCTTAGATGTGATAACTTTTCTTCATATCTAAATTCTATATTCTGAAGATAAAACCCCAAGATTTTAAACATTACATCATATCTTTCAAACATCTACATTTTTTTCTACACAATTTTTATTGAAGGTTTTAGATGATCTCAAGATGCTCTAATAAAAAACAAATTCAGATCATTAATATTTGGTGAGTTACTAGAATTTTAGGGGTTTTCGTAAATATGATTTTTAGATAAAAAATCGATAATTTTTTCAAAAATATTTATATTTTGGAAAGCTCTCAAAAATTAAATAGGGGTTGATTTTTTATATTTTAATTTTTGAGATTAAAATAATGATGAAAATATCAAATAAGGAAAAACCCTAATTTTCAATGATTTTGTCCTATCATTTAAACAACTTGGAAATTTTCTACAATTTCATTATTGAAAATTAAGGTTCATCTAGAAGACTATAGTAAAAAAAATCATACTCAAATATCAATATTTAATTATTTATTATCATGTTATGGTTTTTCATAAATCTAATTTTAAGGTTACGAATAAATGAATTTTTTAGAGAAATTTATATATTTTGAAAGCCCTAAAAAATTATTTAGGGTGTCAAAATAGTGCCAAAAAAATAGATTTTTTACAAAATTAGATTTTACCATAAATCTACTTTTTTAGGGCACAAACTAAGGATTTTTTTCCGAATATTATTACATTTTTGGAAAGCTCTCAAAATTTTAGTAGGGGTTTATTCTTTGCAATTTTTATTTTGGGACTAAAAATATTACAAAATAATCAGGTCAATTTTGACTAGGTGAAAATGAAAATAAATTGAAATTGCAACCTTGTGATGAACATATTTTTTTCTAAACATCTAGTTGTTACATTATAACATTATTTTTTGATCTTTACAAGAGTTATATTATCATTTCTACAATACTAAAGAATAAATTGGTGATATCATTGTTTTCCTTATACTATCTTGTTTTGCATGTTTTTCACATTTGAAATTGGGGCTTAAAATTTACCATTCACATTTGGATTTGGGATCTAAAACAAACCATTTTATTTTAATCCCCAAGATCTACTTACATATGCTCTCCTTTTGCACCTTAGAGTGATCTTGAGGATTAGAAATAAGTGATCTTTCTTTTTTTCTAGGCTTATTTGTTGACCTTTTTGTGCAAAGATTGAACATTAAAGGGTTTCAAAGGAAAGTGGATTTGGAGCTCTTCATAAAATTGGAATTTCAAGATTAGCATTGGATTCGGTTAATTCACTCCAATCACCTTATCACTCTTAAATTTACAAAGTGCTCAAATAGTTACATTGTTTTCTTTGCTTTAGTCAAATATTGCTTGGTGTGTCTTCCTCACATTGAAATTGGGCTAAAATTAATCTATTATTTGGCTCAAAAATAAACAAGTGTCTTTAATCCCCAAGATCTAATTATGTATGCTCTCCTCTCACACCATGTGATGAACTTGAGGATCAAAAATAAGTGATCTTTTTTTTTTTAGGTGGCCTACCTAGAGAAGTGATCACTCTAGGGGATGACCTCAACTCCTGTGTTGTGACAAAGTATAAAGAGTGGGGGCTGAATCGAAAGACACACCCCTTGGAAGTGGAATCTTTCCAATCTAGGCTAATCCTCTAAGAACATTATACCTTGGAGAAGTGAAGGTGGAGAGTGGGTTACTCTCTCCTCTCAGTTATTTGGAATTATTCCCTTTCATCTATAGATTAGGCCTTGCATACCCTTATGGTATATCTTGAGGATACTCCTAGTTGAGCTTGTAAAGCCTAGTCAAATCTTATTGGCCACACCCACTTGAGTAGGCTTGTTAATGTGTCTTATGTGATTGATTGTTTAGATCACCATCTCCATTTGAAACCAAAGGGGAGATATCTATTAAAAAATTGAGACTAGGACATTGTAATTTTTATTATACCTTCATGTCATTCTAATATTTAAAGAAAATATTATTTTATTTAAGGTCTTATATTGTCTATACCATATTACAAGATCTCAATATAAGAAAAACATAGAATCAAGTCAAAATGAGTCAAACATGCAAAAACCCATAACGGGTACTCAAAATTATTTGGTGATGTCTTCACAACAAACACATCAAGGAACATATTCACAAGAACTACCTCATAGTGCATCTAAAATTCCACAACCATCATCATCATGGACCATTCATATTGATGGATTTCTCAATCGAGAGCCAACATTGGAACTTGACATAAAATAATTTGAGCAAGACCCTAAAGCAATGAAAGTTTTGGATCTTATGTTTAGTAGAAACCTCGATCATCACCTTTATATTTTACTCCATAAAGGTGCTAAAATACCATCTCACATTATTTGAGAACAAGCACAAGATCTCATGAAATTTTCTACGCCTCACACTTTGGGAGAAACAAATCAAATCAACACACCAATGAGAAGCATATTTCCATATTTATATGATTTATTTAATGTTCAATAATCTTAGAGGAAATTTAATGTTCAAAATTTATATATTTATAATTATATAAAAGAAGAGTGCATGTAATACAATTGGATTTTAAATGTTTGAAGTAAGCCATCTACAAATATGGACACCATCAATAAAAATATATGTATTAACCAAATAGCCATATAGGAATACATCAATATATGTTGATATAAGTATAACATATATACAAAATATCCATATAGACTTACAAGAATGTCATATAGGCATATAGTGTCAACTATATGCAATACATGTCCACAAATGTCATACATGCATACAACAAAGAACCCTAATAAAAATTCATTCCCTCTGGGTGAAGAAAATAGATCATGGATGGCCTTTCATCTTCTGGGGGATGGAGACACATATGAGTGGTATACTTTGAACTTGAGGGCTACTCCTCTTATTTAGTTCATCATGGAGACTTAGCTATTACAATAAAAAGTATAGACATAAATATATAGAAATTACATTATAAAAAATGAAATATTTAACAAAATAATCACTTATTGCCTCCAATTGATCTCTCTCCTCATTCTCCACAGTAGATAGCTTAGACTATGGTGTTCCAATTTCCTATAGAAACCATCCAGATAGAAATTAAACTAAAAATCAATAATCATTTGATTTTTCAATAATAAACAACTATAACAACGAATGCAATTTGAAATTTACTAATATGCCTCATACCACCATCAAAGGCATTGAGTTCTCAATTGAAAATGACACACCATACTCCATTTCCATATGGACATCAGGAGGTGTCTCCACCTACATCATTTGAAAATAAAACAACATTATTCAATTATGAAAACTAAAATAGTGATGCAGGTCATGTCTTATAATGTATGAGATAGTAAAAAAAAAACTTGAGTACTTTGGTAGACATGTATGGAAAATGTGGTAGCATAGACAAGGAAGTGAAATGTTTGAAAAAAAAAGAGTGTACTTTGATAAAAGTCTTTGGTAGACATGTATGGAAAATGTGGTAGCATAGACAAGGTAGTGAAGTGTTTGAAAAAATGCCTCAAAGAAATGCGGTCTCATGGTGATGGACATCACCATGAGACCACATTTCTTTGAGGCATTTTTTCAAATAGTTTATTGTCTTGTCTATGCAATTACTTACTGTTATGCTTTGATAGATTTTTTCCAAGCATCCATAATTTGTTTGAAAGCACCTCTTTTAGGATTTTAGCTATAGCAGCATGGCAATGAACTATTTAATAAAATTCTTTTATAGAAATGTATGGAGAATGTGGTAGCATAGACAACGCAATGAGCTACTTGAAAAAATGCCTCAAATAAATGTGGTCTCATGGTGATGCAAATCACCATGAGAATCACCATGAGACCACATTAATTTGAGGCATTTTTTTAAACAATTCATTGCCTTGTCTATGTTATTGCTTACTATTATGCTTTGATAGATTTTTTCCGACCATCCATAGTTTGTTCAAAAGAAACTATTTTAGGATTTTAGCCATATCAACAAGGAAGTGAATTGTTTGATAAAATGGTTTGGTAGAAAGGTATGGAAAGTGTGGTAGCATAGACAACAAAGTGAGTTGTTTGAGAAAATTCCTCAAAGAAATGTGGTCTCATGGTGATGTCCATCACCATGAGACCACATTTCTTTGAGGCATTTTTTCAAATAGCTCAATGCATTTTCTATGCTATTACTGTAGGCTTTTGATAGATTTTTTCCAAGCATCCATAGTTTGTTTGAAAGCACCTATTTTAGGATTTTAGCCATAAAAGCAAGGAAATGAAGTGTTTTATAAAATGCTTTGGTAGACATGTATGGAAAATGTGGTAGCATAGACAAGGCAATGAGTTGCTTGAAAAAATACCTCAAAGAAATGTGGTCTCATGGTGATGGACATCAACATGAGTCTAAATTTATTTGAGGCATTTTTTCAAATAATTCATTACCTTGTCTATTCTATTTCTTACTATTATGCTTTGATAGAGTTTTCCAAGCATCCATAGTTTGTTTGAAAGTGTCTGTTTTAAGATTTTAGCCATAGTAGCAAGACAATGAATTGTTTGATAAAATGCTTTGGTAGACATGTATGTAAAATCTAGTAGCATAGAAAAGGCAGTGAGCTGATTGAAAAAATTCCTCAAAGAAATGTGGTCTCATGGTGATGGACATCACCATGAGACCACATTTCTTTGAGGCATTTTTTCAAATAGTTCATTGCCTTCTCATTGCTATTTCTTACTATTATAATTTGATAGAATTTTTCCAAGCATCCATAGTTTGTTTGAAAGCACCTGTTGTAGGATTTTAGCCATAGCAACAAGGAAGTGAACTGTTTGATAAAATGCTTTGGTAGACATGTATGGAAAATCTGGTAGCATAGAAAAGGTAGTGATTTGTTTGAAAATATGCCTCAAAGAAATGTGGTCTCATGGTGATGTGAGACCACATTTATTTTAGGAATTTTTTTCAAATAGCTCACTACCTTTTCTATGCTATTGCTTAATATTATGCTTTGATAGTTTTTTCCCAAGAATCCATATTTTTTAAAAGAACTTTTTTTAGGATTTCAGCCATAGTAGCATGGCAATGAACTGTTTGATAAAATGCTTTGGTAGACATGTATGGAAAATGTGGTAGCATAGACAAGGCAATGAGTTGTTTGAAAAAATTCCTCAAAGAGATGTGGTCTCATGGTGATGGACATAACCATGAGACCACATTTCTTTGAGGAATTTTTTCAAACAATTCATCGCCTTGTCTATGTTATTGCTTACTATTATCCTTTGATAGATTTTTTCCAAGCATCCATAGTTTGTTCAAAAGTGCCTATTTTAGGATTTTAGCTATATAGCAAGGCAATGAACTATTTGATAAAATTCTTTGGTAAAAATGTATGGAAAATGTGGTAGCATAGACAATGGACTGAACTATTTGAGAAAATACCTCAAAGAAATGTGGTCTCCTGGTGACATCATCACCATGAGACCACTTTTCTTTGAGGCATTTTTTTCAAAAAACTGTATCACCATGAGACCATGTTTCTTTGAGGTATTTTTTCAAACAACTCACTACCTTGTCTATGGTATTGCTTACTATTATGCTTTGATAGATTTTTTCCAAGCATCCATAGTTTGTTCGAAAGCACCCATTTTAGGCTTTTAGCCATAGTAGCAAGGAAGTGAGTTGTTTGATAAAATGCTTTAGTAGATATGTATGGAAAATGTAGTAGCATAGACAAGGTAGTGAGCTATTTGAAAAAATGCCTCAAAGAAATGTGGTCTCATGGTGATTTGAGAACACATTTCTTTGAGGTATTTTTTTCAAACATCTCACTTCCTTGTCTATTTTATTGCTTACTATTATGATTTGATAGTTTTTTTCCAAGAATCCATAGTTTGTTCAAAAGCACGCATTTTAGGATTTTATCCATAATAGAAAGATAGTGAACTTCTTGATAAAATTATTTGGTAAACATGTATGGAAAATGTGGAAGCATACAAGGAAATGAGCTATTGAACAAATTCCTCAAGGAAATGTGGTCTCATGGTGATGGAAATCACAATGAGACTGCATTTCTTTAAGGATTTTTTTCAAACAGTTCATTGCCTTGTCTATGATATTGTTTACTATTATGCTTTGTGTAAGAGAGGGGGACCACCGCATGCAAGACCCTAGGTCATGGAGGGTCAAGATACCACCATGAGACCACATTTCTTTGAGGATTTTTTTCAAACAGTTCATTGCCTTGCCTATGTTATTGTTTACTATTATGCTTTCTGTAAGAGAGGGGAACCACTGCATGCAAGACCCCAGATCATGGAGGGTCAAGATGCGAGAGGATTCCCTAACTTACCTCAGCCAAATGTGATTTTTAGGGTACGAGGATGAGAATGATGAGGACTATGAAGTCCTACAACCACTCTGCAATCCTAAGTTTCGAGGAGGGCTAGGGAGCCAATTTTTTAGGTTCAAATCTGCACCTCAGGGAGCTCTTTGCCCAAAGATGGAAGCATGGTATTTGGATGATAGTGTGGCACATTGGTGTCTCTAAAGTTCATTGGCTTCTGTATGGCTAGACAATAGTAGAGACAAGGTCAAACTTGTTAAAACGACTAATGGCCCAATTGACTAACTAAAGGGCTAGAATGATATGACTAGATAAATTAAATATTCTCTAATGTTATAAAGCAACTATCCAAGAGTGATGAAAATAAGGAGAATCTCACCAAGGAACTCATTTGCTAGTTGGTTCTACAAAATCACATCCACCTACACACAAAAAGAGGGAAAATATTGGGTGGTTGTATAGGGGCCTGCCTCAGTCAAACCCCCATTTAGGTGTTTCCACCTCCACAGATAACCAAAGAAATGAGATAAAGAAATAGTATAGTAAAGAGAAAATAATCACTACAAAATAGTGTTATGCTACTCAACCAAGTGATAGAGGAGAGGAGAGGGAAGCTTTCCACCTCCACCAAGAGAAATCAAGGCTGCTTAAGGGAGAAATGAGAGTATTTGAGCCTCTGTTGCAATGGCATGGTCCCAAACGTGCTCTACCAAAGTGATGGAGAGTTTCTTTACTGCAATGGAATGCTTGAATTCTTGGAGTGAGTGAAAGTGAGTGCTTGAAAGTGAATGTGAGAGTGAAAGAATGGAAGCTTGATGTGGTGAAGAGTTGGAATGCAAATTGAAAGATTGAATTTGAAGGAAGGATGGAGAAAAATGACCATATTTAGGTCAGTTGGTGGAAGGGGGTGTTACATCTTCACCTCCAATGAGAAGAGTAATGCCTTTGCAGGTTTAACTGTAGGAATCCACTAAGGACATAAGCACGCCGCATGGATGTATGCACATCGTGTTGGCATCCCTGACAGAAATGCCTCCATCTACACTCAAAATAGGTGCCAAGTGGGATGCAAGCTTAGGTGGAATTAATAATCTGAACTTGGTTTTCTAAGGTGGATAAAGGAAAAAAGGGGAATTCACATAAGGGGTGCAAATTCACTCTTATACATTTTCCCCCCACTTTAGCAAGCATGAATACTGGTGAGTTCTTGGTAAAGTAGATTAAGAAGAGTGCAAGGTTAGGAATGTATACCTAAAAATTTGAGTAAGCAGTACGCAGTCTAGCGTACCTGAAGGTCAAGGCAAGTGAGGGGCTTCATAGCGGCTTAGAACCATAAAGTTGAAGAAGAAAATCACCTTACAAGTTCTCAGTCCTATAAGGAAGGTGTCCCCCAAAAAATATAGCATGAAGGAAACCCAAAGGAAGTGCCTTAAAGGCTCTCAATCCCATAGGGAAGGCATTCTCCATGAACTCAAGCATGAAGAATACCGAAAAAAGTGCCCTATAGGCTCTCAATCCCATAGGGGAGGTATTCTCGATGAACTCAAGCATGAAGAATACTAAAACAAGCACCCTATAGGCTCTCAGTCCTATAGCGAAGGTATTATCCATGAACTCAAGCATGAAGAATACCTAAAGAAGCACCCTATAGGCTCTCAGTCCTATAGGGAAGGTATTATACATGAACTCAAGCATGAAGAATACTGAAAGAAGTGTCCTATAGGCTCTCAGTCTTATAGGGAAGGTATTCTTCATGAACTCAAGCATGAAGAATATCAAAAGAAGCACCCTATAGGCTCTTAGTCCTGTAGGGGAGCCACCCCCAAGATATCTCACATGAGGAAGCTCAAAGGAAAGTACCCTACAAGTTCTCTATCTTATAGGGAGGTATCCCCAAAAATCTCTCACATGGAGGAAACTTGAGAAAGTGGACTTTGTAGAGTTAGGAAGCGGCCGCATGGGTGGGTAAATGGAAAGTCGCGTAGATTGTCGATAGTTTTGAAATTTTTTGAAGGGGGTCCTTTGGGACCCATTATGAATAGGGGGTCCACTCAAGGGATGCACAATACAAAAGTAAATATTCTTCTTCCCGAATCAATCCTTCATCAAGGAATCCTTTTGTAAGATGTTCACTTCATCAAGGAATTTGAAAGGAAGAATATGCCCCCATGCGTGGGGAAGGTATTCAAGTACTTTCTTTGTGAATCCATGATGAAGGAAACATGTTTCGTTGGGGTTCCAAGTTGAGAATGTGATTTCAAAGGAAGTCCTACGCGAATTTTTGAGAAAATATCTATTGTCAACAAATAAATTTTCTAAAAAACGAAAATGTTAAAGATAAGTCATTGTCACACATGAAAGGGACAACTCAAGCAAAGAAGAGAGAAAGATAAAGAAAAATCAAAAGAGAAAATAAAAATATAGAACAAATGGCATAGGGGGATCTGGTTTAGTGGGGTCAAATCAGTCTGAACTCATATAATAACAGGTAACCACAATGAAAGGTTGTAAGAGAGGGGGAACACTGCATGCAAGACCCCAGGTCATGGAGGGTCAAGATGTGAGAGGCTTCCCTAACTTACCTCAACTTAGTGCAATGTTTAGGGTATACGAGATGAGGGTAATGAGGGCCTTAGGGACTCTAAGTTATTCTATAGGCCTGAAAGGCAGGAAAAGGCTAGGCATGCTAGTTTCTAGGTCTAACACTATGTTTCAAAAAACTCTTTGTCTGAGGATAGAAGTGCAATCTTTAGACGAAAGTGCAGCATGCTAGCATCTCAAAAGTGTGTTGTCTTCCATACGGCCAGACATCAACAAAGATGTGGTTAAGCCAACAAACTAGCTAAGGGCCCAACTAAAACTAAAGGGCCAAAAATGACACAACTAAGTAAAATAAATAATCTCTAATATTGTAAAGTAAATATGCGAGAGTGATGAAAACAAGGAGAACCTCATCAAGGAACTCGTTCGCCAACTGATTCTATGAGAAGCATGCCCACCTACACATAGAAAGAGGGAAAATGTTGGGTAGCTATATAGGGCCCTACCTCAGTCAGAACCCCATTTAGCTATTTCCACCGCCACTGATAGTCAAAGAAGTGAAATAAAGAAGCAATAAAGTAAAGAAAGCACAAGCACTACAAAATAGTACTATGCTACTCAACCAAATGAGAGAAGAGAGGAAATGGAAGCTTACCACCTCCACCAAGAGCACTCAAGGCTGCTTGGGGGAGAAATGAGAGTAACTCAAGCCTCTGTTGCAAATGGTGTGGTCCCAAACGTGCTCTACTGAGTTGACGGAGTATGGCTATGGCTACAATGGAATACTTGAATGTTGTTAGAAGTGTTGGATTGAATGCTTGAAGTGGTGAAGAGTGAGCTTAATTCTTGGGAGAAGATGTGAAGAGTTCTGAAGAGTTGTCAAGAAGTTCAAATGCAAGTTGAAAGAGTGAATATGAAGGAATGAGGAAGAAAACGGCCATATTTAGGTTAGTTGGCTGAAGGAGGCATTACAACTTCATTGCTAATGGGAAGAGTAAAGCCTCTATTGGCTCAACTATAGGAATCTACCATGGATGTAAGCATGTCGTGCGGACGTCTACGCACTGCGCAAGCATCCCCAACATAAAAACTCCACCAACACACAAAATAGGTGCCACATGGACTACCAACAGTGGGCTTAAGTGAAATTAAGCTTCCAACTTTGGTTTTCTAAGGTGGAAAAAAGGAAAAAGGGGAATTGCACCTAGGGTGCAAATTCACTCATACATTTTTCCCCCACTTTAGCGAGCATGAGTATTGATGAGTGCTTAGTAAAGTAGATCAAGAAGAGAGTAGGGTTAGAAAAGTATACCTGAACCGTCGAGAAAGCAATCCTCATTCTAGTGTACTTGAAGGTGTAGGAAAATAAAAAGACTCCATAGTTGCTCGTAACTATGAAGTTAGAACAACAAATCATCTTATAGGCTTGCAGACCTGCAAGGAGGCAACCCCCAAGATCTCTCGCATGGAGGAAGCCCCAAGGAAGCGAACTCCATAGAGTTAGGAAGCAACAACATGTCTACCCATAGATAGAACATGTCAAAAAGCGGTGACACGTCTACCTACAAATGGAACATGTCAAAAGTGATGACACATCTACCCATAGATAGAACATGTCAAAAAGCGGTGACACATTTACTTGCATATAGAACATGTCAACAGCGGCAACATGTCTATCCACAAATAGAACATGTCAAAATCGGTGACATTTCTACCCATAGATAGAACATGTCAAAAAGCAATGACATGTCTACCCATAGATAGAACATGCCAAAAGCGGCGACACACCTACTTGTAGATAGAACATGTCAAAATCAATGACATGTCTACCCACAAATAGAACATGTCAAAAGCAACTAGTCAAACAAACTATAAAACTTTCAAAGGGGTCCCTCGGGAACCCTTCGAAAGGAGAGGGGTCCACTCAAGGGACACGTTGTTTGAAAGGTAAAGTCTAGTTAGGTTTCCCCCAAGCTAGATGCGAAAGGGTGAATGGACTGAGCCTAGTCTGGTTTCCCCCAAGCTAGAAATGAAA
>VDFB02345169.1:0-28943 GCA_007258455.2 Sequoia sempervirens
AAAAAATTGTATATTTTTTTATTTATTTTATTATATCAAGAAGTATTTACATTGTATATGACGCTGAAAGAGATGTGTTATTAATTTTCTTTTGATTCTACATAAGATAGAAAATCTATCAATTTATTTATTTATTTATTTGGTTCTATTATGGGTTTTTTGAATTCTTAAAGAAAATAGAATTGAGATAATATATTTTAAATCATTTGATATAGTCATCAATGAAAGTTAGGGCATAGAGGGACTAGAAAGGATCCCATTACATCACTATGGATTAATTTCAAGGGTTTAGATGAAATTATAATATGACTTTTGTTTAAAAGTTTATGTTTGTTGCTTGCTTACAAAGCATCTTTCACAAGTTTCTAACTTGCTTTCATTTTTAGATAAATCTATTATTAAATTGTGACAAACCATATAATTCATGTTGCTAGTATTTGAATGTCCTAACCTTTCATCCCAACACTAAATTTCATTTTTTGATTGCATAGAGAGACATTTTTTTTGTAGTATCATTGAATATGAAGAGACCATCTTCCTTAATACCTTGTGCTATAATGGATTTGTTTTGATTTTAATCTTAACAAGGTAATTATTTTTTTTCATTTTATTTCATAAGAGTAGAAACAATTGAACAATGAGTTTAATGATCTTGGAGAGTCTAGACCCTTCTTATATGGATTCCTAAAGTTTTCATTGCTTCATTGGATGATTTTAAATTTTTGATGTGAAGGAGAAAATCATCTTCAACACTTCTTAAAATAATCCACATGGCTTCTTGAGATTTATGTTTAAAAGATATTAAAAGATTAGGATCTATATTTCTACCTAAAAGCTATTTTTCATACCATCAATAATGGCCCATAGATTCCTTGTCATGAATTTAGCTTTTATTCTAATTTTTTAAATAGAATAATTATTCTCATTTAGCATATAAGCCTTGTTGATTCTCAAAATATGAGTCGTTGTATTATTTTTAATTCAATTTAAATAATATTTTTATTATTTACTAAAATGGAAGAATATTTTACCAAGGAAACATTAAAAAAAATAGTTTTTTGTTTTTTAAACAAGAAACTGGAAAATTTTAAAAATAATCAATTTAACTTGAAACAAATGCCTTTGCAACCAAAAAATTATGTTGATTTTTAAACCAAGATTTTAAATTAATATTTTTTAGAAAATAATGTCTCATTTACTCTAGTATATACAATAAATATAAAATATACAATATGTATTTTATTTTATTTTTTATAATAAAGAGGAGAAGGGAAATAGAACAAGTCAACATAAAAGAAACTCTAAATATTATATTTTAATAAAATTAATATATTAAAAAAAAGGTGGAAAAGGCATAAATCTTATATAATATAAGCCTTTTCATTTGAGGTTATTCATTTTTTAAATGTAGAGAGGAATTAAGAAGAATTTTTAGAGAAAGAATGATGGTTACATAAATTTGAGCTTATTCGAGAAGCAAAGAAAAAAAGAGAGGAGACAAAATTCATTGTAGGCATGGTGAATTTAATTTGAAGTCTTTTATTTTTAATAAAAATTGAAAGTGGATTGCATCCACACAAGTTGTAGCCACACTAGTGGTTATGACCATTGCGGGACTACATTCTTTTAGGTGTGGTTACATGGTGGCATAGCTATTAGAGGCATTTCCACACTATTGTATGGTCACACAACACCTAAAAAGGGTTGTAGTCTTTATAGGGGTTGTGACCTTCGTTAGTTGTAGTCCTTATATATAACATAAAAGGCCCAAGAGTTAAAACCAAAAAAGGGCATCATCACTTGGAATTTGGTGTATAACATAACTAGGACCAACTCTATTGAACCTTAGAATCCAAGATGTTAGTTGTAAAACTAGTGAGGCATTGACTAGTATAGCTAGGAGCAAAAACTACATACTCTAATATAGAAAACAAGCCCAAAAACCACCTATAATCTAGCCCTTGAGAAATAACCATAATAGTTTGAGAACTAAAATGGGGATCAGAGAAAACTATGTAGGCCCCAAACACCCCCAAAAAACACAATTATATTTTCACAATAAAAAACCTTAGTAAGTAGAGCCACCATTGCAACCTCTTCTAAGTCTTTGCTATCATGACACTCAAAAAATGGGATAATCATGTCATGAGTAGAGCCACCTTTATACCCTTTCCCATTTCTTCCATATAGTGCTCCAAGAATTGTTATCTTTTCTTAGTTGCATGTAAATGATTAAGGAGGAAATTAAAATAATCTTAGATTGATGAACCACGTCCTCTAATTTGTCATGAAGTAGAGACAAAACAACCACATTCAACAACAATGAAGCACATGATAGACTCATAGTTGTGTTTAAAATATTCCTCCTTCCCCATGTGTGCCCAAGGTTGAGCAGGAGATTCATTATAGTCAAATGAATCTCCATGCTCGAAGCCTTGTCCATGTCCTTGGTGAGCTTCCAAATTTTGACCACCTAGTGATGAAGTTCAAGGTTTCTAATCTCCTTCTCCACACACACCATGAATTTTATAATCATTTCTTCCCCTGACACACATTTCTTTCTCTATTTTGTAACCTTCTCTAGCAGGTTTTCTCCTTCCCCTTATGCCTTCCTCCTTTTCTCCCTACCCCTGACTAAGAACCTCCCTAGGATGCTATATTTCGTATTGCCACAAAACAACAACAACAAATAAAGCCATATGCTACACTGTAGATAATGATTCAAAATAGTTGTTGTCACCTTTGCATATAATGAGGACACCACCTCAACACATAAGAGCCTTGTCCTTTAAAACTTTAAAACATGATTAACTTACATGCCAAACATAATGTTCAACACTTTTGCAACCCATTATCAAGTGATTATGCATTGATATCCTCATAAAGAAGCCTTGTGACCTCTACAAGAAATATATTCCATAAGTTCATGTTGAATCTAACTTATATACTTCTCAACCTCACACCCATATTAATAGTGCAATTATCATCATCAATCCCTTTCCTATTGATATGACTAACTTGGTGATCCCATTGAAATAAGAAGCCACCACCTTAACCTTTGAGAGGATAGTGTCTAAAAGCTAATTCAAATTACCCCCCCATTTATAGCACCAATGACCAACTTTAAATCACTTTCCACCTGGATCTTATTCCAACCTTTACATTTAGACAAGGATATCCCACATAACAAGGTTGTAGCTTCTTCCTAATTATTGGTTTCAACTTAAAAATCAAAGGCTAAAATTTCAAGGGGCTACCCCTATCATCTCTAAAAACACGTCCTTTATCTATCTTGGTAGGATTATCTTTGGTTCTTTGTTAAAATTGACTTTAACCTGGAACCAACATTATGACATCTTCAATTTCACTTCTTATCTTGTTTAGATCTATTAAGGTGACAATTGTTAAGCCAAATGAACTATGGATAGGAACCTACCCAACATTTCTCGTCCCCATTGATACACTAGTCCTCTCTCATCATAATCATTAGCTCCTTAATAACAGATTCTATATTATCCTACATCCTTTGAATCAACACTTCCTTATTTGAAATATTCTTTTATTTCTCTCTAGCCAGATATTCCAAATAACCAACACAAAAAAGAAATCCTAATTCAAATTTAACCCCCTACTCTTGATCTTCAAAATCCTCCCAAAAAGAAGGCCAAAACATCAATAAGAAAGGCATGTTTACACCCCATCTTAAATCCAACTCCATGAGGATAAGGAGAATTCATAGTGAACAAAAAGATGATTATTAGTTTTAGCCTCCTTACACTTAATGCAACAAAAATGACCCACTTTACCCAATTTCAATAGCCTATCCCAAGTGAGGGCCCACTTGTTAACAACAATCCATAAAATAAAACAAGATTTAGATAATCCTTAAATCAACTAGATCATATTTCTATGAAAATATCCACACTCCCCATTTTTGCAAGCAAGAATATGGTAAGTTGAACGAATATAAATGTATCCACTACCATTTCCATACCAAACTAGAGAGATATCCCTATCAAGAAGTGAGATTGGACACCTAGAAATGGATGCATTTAGAAAGAAACAAACAACATGAGGTTCCTTGATTGGGACCATGAGGTATTTCCATGCCTTCTCTTTAACAGATAAAGACTAATAATCCTTGACAAAAAGACCCTTGTAGCCTTCAAATTGAGAAACAAAAGGTTTCAAAACTTCATTATCACCCAAAGTTGATTTCTAAAGCCACTTATCCTACTAAAATATGATTTTACCCCCTTCCCTAGCATCCACCTCACATCAAGACAAATATGATGATAACGCTATTTTAGGAAGCTTTGAATACTTGAGCCATGCAAAAGAAAACTCTCTCCTTGAAGCATATTCTCAACAACATTCCTTAAATAAGTGGATTGTAAAACATGGCTCCATAATTTCCCCACTCTCCATAAAATCTCAAGACTAATTTAGTACATAGAGCCTTATTCATCCACTTGCACTACCTGAACCCTAGTTCCCCTAGCTCTTTAGTCTCGTATACATCATCCCATTTGATCAAACAATACAAATGAGTAGATTTCATGCCACACCAAAGAAAGATCCTTTGTGTGGCCTCAAGCATCTTGGCCACCTTGCTTAAATTATAAAAAATAGACATAAAAAAAAATCAAATAGTCATTAATGAGGCCTTGATAATTATGATTTTTCCAACAAGGGAGATCCATTTCCTTTTCTATCATATTGACTATCTTTGAACTTTTTCTAACACTACTTTCACCCAATTTCCATAGTCTTATCCACCAAAGGTATCCCTAAATAATTATTAGGAAAGGTATGGATGGTAAACCCCAAAATTTCAAGCAATGATCCTTCAAAATGAATAATCTAGACTTAAATTGGTTAATTTTCTAACTAGCAACCTTTTTATAATAATACTATTTTTTTTAGAATCATAGCCACCCTAGTTGAAGCTTCCTCTAACATAAGAGTATCATTTTCAAATTATAGATGGGAAGTATTCCTTAGCCTTGAAGAAATCCAAAGACCTTTCAAATTCATCTTGTCAACCTTAGCCTTCAAAGTGCCACCTAAAACCTCAACCACAATGAGAAATAAAAATGGGGAAAGAGGATCACCTCATTTTACACCTTACTTGGCCTAAAAGAACTTTGTAGATGAACCATTGATCAAGAGTAAATAAGAGATATTAGAAATGTAATTGTACACCCACTTACATAGTCAATGTTGAAACTAAAACTCCGCATAACCTTGATCAAAAATCCCATGAAATCATATCATATGCCTTGTTCATTTCAACTTTAGGATCATGCCTTCTTTCTTAAATTTTTTAATTATTGTTTACATTTTATTTTTTATTTTTACTAAAAATGGGTCATTAACACCAAAATATAAGGTTGATTGTCTTCTTAAGAAAACTACTAAAGTATGTAAGAAAAAAAATTAAAAATGATGCACTAGAGGAGAGATTCTATGTTGAGATGTAATATAATCATTTTCTATCTCAAATAAATAATTAAGACAAAAGTGGAGGCCCCTTGAAATAGTTGTCTTTTTAGTACATGAAAATTTTAAATCTATTTTAAAAAATATTTACGTGAATGGAAAAAGATTAATCCATGCACTAAAGTTTCAAGTTACAAATACAAAATAAGATTGAAAGACTAAAATAAAATTTACTATAAAAAAGAGGAGGCCCTCTTAGCCTTATTTTTTAGAATTCTATCACCAACTAAATTATAGTATCAATTTTACAAAAAAAATTCAAATAATTTTTAAAATAGATAAAAATATAAAATACACCAAAAAAATATTTAAATAGTTTACATCATTTCAAAATACAAAACATATATGTCACTTTCTAGTCATTCAAGTTAAGAAGTTAGATTAGTGTTTGGTCATCTCCTTTACAAAAGCGAGACACGATTTTGAACTTTCACCCAAAAAATATTTGGGCTCACCACATTTTGTAGGTGGTAGTATTTAGCCTTTATGTGGACCCAAACCAAAGACACCTACATAGATACAATCAATCATGTAAGGTTCAATAGCTTTCATTGACTAGTAGGATAATGATGTTGAAAGTAATAATATTAGTGATTCCTATCTATCTCATGTCCAATTTAAAATTATTGGAAAATTCACAAAAATATGTTTGAGATGATAATGAAATCATTTTTGTGGCAAGGGGAGAAGGTAAGGAACTAAATCCCTCTTATCACATGAGAAAAGGTGTGTACTCCAAAAGTGGATGGTGGCATAGGTTTGAGACACAATGAGGTATAAAACAAAGCATTGGGAACAAAGCTTGTATGGAGTTTATACACAAACTCATTCTCAAAATGGGAAAATAATCTATAAAGGAAATAGCTTGAATATCTAGCAAGTTTGAGAATTATTACAATTAAGAATCCAACACGAGGCTTACACATATGGAATTACATGGTCTCATGTCACAACTTTATTATGGATCACTTGACCTGGGAAATTAGAGATGAACACTCGATCAAATATTATGAGGATTATTGGAATGGATATGCCTCTCTAATAGAAAAGGAGGACCTCTTTGAGTCAAAATAAAAGCTTTTTGTCATTTTGGGGATCTAAGGTTCCAAGTTACATGGAAAAAATATAGTTGTGTGATTGGTTTTGGAAGTATTTGTCGAGGTTGGGCATCTTAGAGCCTCAAATAGGTACTTTTGGAAATTCTAATAGAAAAATTGTTCATCAAAGTTTGGTCATATTATATTTGATGGAGCTACACTAAATCTAGTTATTGCATAGTTAAGTTAGGCTATAAGGTGGAAAACACAATTAGGCCTAAGATAGATTGATCATTATTATTATGTTGGAATAAATTATGCAGCCTCCCTAGCACATTTTCCTAGTTAGAGATACATGGGAGAATTCTTACAACAAAAACGTTAAAGAGCTTTGGTATCTTAGGCTCATCTAAGTGTTTGTTGTGCTTATGTGATGATTAATTGGTAGATCAACTTCTGATTAATTATTCTTTTTCTTTGTGCTTTTGGCAATGGTTGCATGCCAAATTAGAATGGCAAGGGGCTTTGCCAAACAATATTGTCGCTCTTTTCAATTCATGGCAAATCATAAATAAAGGATCATTTTTCTCTTGTATTTAAATAGTCAGCCCTTTAATTCTCATTTGGGAGATCTATAAGGAATGTAATAGAACTTGAATCTTCTAGAATAAACAACTAGAAGTGGCCATCGAATAGGTGGTAATAAGTAGAGTGAGATCTCAACCCTCTCACCATAAATTATTTTCTTGTTGAGACAAATAAATACTAGAAAAATGGAAGGGTTTAAGCCCTCCTACTACCATTAGAGGAAGAAAAATAATTGACTTAAAGAAGTTATGAAAATTGAGTTCCAATGGACCCCTCCTCTCATAGGTTAGGTAAAAATGAAATTTGATAGAGCCTCAAAAGGTAATCTTGGTCCCTTTGGGGTTGGATGCATAATCATAAATGATGCAAGAGATCTAATAGTTGTTGTGATCAATTTAACTTTAAATAATCACACATAATGAAGTTAAGGCACAATATATTCTACTTGGCCTTTTGGTTTGCAAAGGTAATGGTTTTCTTACATGTGTAGGTGGAAGGAGATTCATTGTTAATCATCAATGCTTAAGGCAATCCCAAACAAGAAATTGAACATCATTTTTGAATGAAGCCATGACACTAATGAATTCCTTGAGTGAGTTTTTAATGCATCACATATACCATAAGGGAAATTAAGAAGAATATGCATTAGCTAACTCAACGTTATCAAACCAAAAAGCGTTCGAAAAAGATGATTGGTCAAAGCTTTCCAAATTAGTAGCCAAAGGGAATCATTAAATTTAGTAAGGGCAAACACCTTGCAAGGGAAGGACATGAGGTCGTAGGTTAGTCTTGCATCATGGGATCCCTATGTCAAGTTTGTAGTATGTTCTTGGGTTAAAATTCCTCTTCATGTAGATCCCTTGGTAATAGGAGTGGATTCAATTATGATTGGGCCTAGCTTTTTCAATGATTATAATAGTGGTTTTGACAATCTTGAGCATATTTTAGGTGAATTATTTACATCCTTTGACACTTTGTCTTTGATTATCATTCAATTGGCACTTCCAACAATAAACTTCAGGGTTTATTTGCCCCCATAAGATTGGGAAACTTTGTCTAAGGAGGCCATATATTTTCCTAAACTAAGGGAAACCTTCATTATTGTGTCCCATATTCCACCATCAATGTTAGGAAGTGCTTTGGAACAATATTATTTTAGTAAAGGAGAGGTGAAGGTAAGGGTTTTTTCTTGCACTATACTAGAAACTTCCCCCTTTGTCAAAGACATATTGAAAAAGGCAATACAAGGTTGATTTCAGGGAATTTGGAGGCTTTTCATGTTAGTCTGAAAGAGAATGAGAAGGATTTGGGGAGAAACAAGTAGGAGTAGATAAGAGACATGGTTTATGTGATTCAATTCCTCCTTCGGAATGCAACACTATATCATCAATTACACGATCTGAAGTCGAGTGGAAGCAAAAAGTAGTAGGTTGGGGAAAAGGATTGAGAGACTAAGTTTGAGTGACAACAATTAGAAGAATGGTCAATTGGACTCTATTGAGGAATGTGTTAAAGTTCTATAGGAGGAGATTTTAGTGAATGATTTTTTTATGCTACTTAATTTTTAGCAACAAATTGTGTTTCTGCTTTATACTAATATGTGTGAGCCCCTCTAGTCACACTTATTAAAAAAAGGGGGTCAAACTTAGCAACAAAAAAAAAGACAAATTTGTATCACTTTTAGGTGTGGATGAGGTGTAAAATCATTATTGATTGGTTGATCATTAAACTATATGATGTTGAAATGAAGTGTATTAAAGAAAAAACATCTAAACTTTTACAAAATAGATTGATTCATATGTTTTATTGTTTAAATTTTCTTTCAAACATGAATAAATTTCAAAAGATTAAAATTAACAAGAAAGATGTCAAGTAAATCTACTAATAATACAAATTCTTTAACTTTAATTTAAAATTATTTTTTAAATTAATGTAAAAAAATTAAATCATAAAATTTAATTTTAAAACCTAAATTATATATATATGAATGATTAAAAAAATATAAAAAAATAGTTTTTAAAACTAACTTCATAAAACTATTCTACAAAATATTTAAAAGTATATTCTTAGTTACAAAGTAATGTGGGATGACAAAACAAAAAATATTATTTAGTTTTAGTTGGTATGATTTTTTCAAGTCCATGAAATTAATTAGTGCAAGCTTTTGGATTCAACTTGCATGTTTTTAGATTGATGTTTTGAATTACTTAGAAATGATTGAAACATCGATTTAAAAACATACACAGTTGAATCCAAAAGATTATTCTAATTATTTAACTTCTATACTAAGATAACATATTGCTAACTCTAAATTCTACGTGGATGTAAAATTCTAAGCAACCAAATCTAAAAATCTTAGAATATTTCAAAGGAGAGACGTACAGAGTTCACATTCCCATTTTTCTCCTGTTTGGTGTGGAGACAATAATTGCGTATAAGCTACGAAATTAGATTTCACTTTCATGTTCCTGTCATCATCTGCTTTTGACAGATAATTTTGACGGTTTTCCAACGCAAGCATTGTTGTTAAAAAATTTAAGCCCCAGGAGAAATGGGTACATATGTCCGAAAGCAAATCTATCCTTGAATTCTGTACCAGTGAAATGAAATGAAATGAAATATTTTAATAACATCCACGAGAGCAGCCTATGGGACCCAGGAACAGCACAAGACCACCACCGAAAAGAGAAGACCCTAAACAGCCTGAGATCTTCGCTCGAGATTAGCTCTACGACAGTGAATTTTGATGATGTAATTTGCAGATTTGACCAACCTTTCCTCCTCAAACAAGGTATTTAAGTTGTCCACTTGTAAGATGTCCCCATAAGTGACCCGAATATCTTTGTATGCTGAGCACTCCATAACAAAGTGCCACTCTGTCTCCACTAATCCCATGTCGCAAAAACGACATATTCTTTCTTCCCACTCTTCTTTAGGAACCATCCATCTGCCCGTCTCACATCTAAGACGATGTGAGCTAGTTCGGAGTTGAGCTATCAACATCTTTGCTCTCCATTTAATATTTGCTCCTATATATGCCTTTTCATCATGGTCCCCCTTAGGATTGAATTCTTTGATATAATAGTCTTTTTTTCGCCCTGATTGTTTTGTCCATAAAGCTTTTTTGAATTTTTGTTTCACATATTTTTTTATTTCTTCATTTGAACTTGGACAATCTTGCATATTCACACCCCACTTTTCCATCCATTTTTTGTTTTGTTTCATCCATGTATTCCTTCTTCTATCCAACTTTTCTTTTACGATTAGCTTAGGCCACCGATGGTCGTCCATGTTTTGAACCTTTTGAAGGTAACATAGTAACCGAATCATCGCGAAAGCCTCCAAGGGAAAGGTGCCTGACTCCGCTAGTAAAATCTCATAAGGTATCGTGGTTTTGAGTTTAAGGCTGCTAACAATTAGATGCTTTTGAATTCTTTCCACTTGCCTCCATTTCTGATCTGACATGCTGCTGCCCCAAATTTCGCACCCATATAGAACCACCGGGGTCACAAGTAAGCCAAACAACGTTCTCTTGGTTTTCCAATCCCATAGCTCAGCATTTCTACATCTGTTTTGTAGAGAGTAGAGCGCTTTCCAGCCTCCTTGGATCCTTTTTGCTCTACAAGTTTCCCAACTGAGCTTATAGTGAAAATCTAGCCCAAGGTATTTGTATTCATCTACAATTTCCAGCGGATTGCCCTCAAAGATAAAGCTACTTTGCTGTTTTTTCCTTCTCAGAGAGAAGATCATAATTTTAGTTTTACTAGTATTCACTTGCATCCCAACTTCCTGACAGAATGATTCAAGAGCTTTCAAATGTTTTCTTAACTCATGTGCTGTTTTAGCAATCAAAATGAGATCATCGGCATACAAGAGCAATTTTATTACATAATTGGCCAACTGAATACCTTCCCCACCAACTTTGTCTATCCACTCTTCCAACTTGTCAATGTAAAGCCCGAATAGCGTTGGGGAAAGCGGGCAGCCTTGCTTGACTCCAATGTCACTGCCAAAGCACTCCGACATACCTTCATTAGTTCTGATTTTAGCTCTGACCTGCTCATACAGCCTATGAACAGCCGCCCTAAGAGCCCTTGGGACTCCTAGTTCCTCCATTCTATTCCACAACTTGCCCCGTGGCACTGTGTCAAAGGCTTTTTTGAAGTCAACAAAGCAGCAAAAGGCCTCCTCCCCTTGAACGTTCCAAATTTTTTCAATCAAAAATCTAAGTGTAATACCATGATCGATAGTGGAATGTTTTGGTCTAAAACCAGCCTGCCCTTCAGCTCTTTTGCCCTCTTTCTCAGCCCAACTACTAATTCTACGCTCAATCATGCTTCCAAAAAGTTTTCCAAGAAGCGGATTAATCATAATAGTGCGGTAATTTGATGGGTTATTAGTGTCCCCACTTTTGTATAGGGGAACCACAACACTAGTAGTCCACCCTTCCGGAAAGCCCTCTTGAATAACCCTATTGAAAAAGCCCTTGATGCAAGGCGCAAGGACCTCAATGCCCCATTTTAAGAATTCAGCTTGCAGCCCATCAATATCCTGTGCTTTTCCCCCAGCCAACCTTTTTATCCCTTGATTGATGTCTTCTATGGTGAATAGTTCAGTGGCAGCCCTGATAGTTGGGGGTCTATGTTTATCTTGTTCCCGCTCATACAGTAACTTTGCATATTCCAACCATTGAGAGCTTGTGATATTGTTTTCTGTTTGTTTTCTTTTTTGTTGTAGCTCCTTCCAGAATTTCTTGGGGTTGTTCTTTCCAAGGGCAATCAACTCCAACCTTCTAGTGCTAACATATTTTTCTTTTTTGTTCCGTATCATCTTTTCGTATTCTTTCTTGTTTTCTGTGGTCCTTCCACCCTGGTGAAATTTTCTTTTTGTTAATTTGCACTCTTCATCAAACCATGGGTTTGCTGGGAAAGTAGAAGTAATTGCCTTCTTAGGCCTAGCCCTCTTACACTCATCCAAAGCCTTGTGAACAATAGGGATCAACATGTCCTTGTTTATAGTGTGATGCCCTGTGGTAGCTAATTTTCTTTCATACTCGATGAAAATCCTTTTGAGGGCATTCTTGAAGACTTCCCGATTGTCATGGTTCATGATGATTCTACCTTGCGGATGCACTTTCTTTTTGCTGATAGGAATCTGCCCCCTTTGATGCATGCTAGTGTGGGCGTCAAGATTTACATATATTGGATTATGATCTGATTTCAGCTCTAAAGGACATTTTCCAATCACTAGTTCCTTTATCTTTGACGTGTAAACATGCGAGCAAATGACATAATCAACCACACTTTGTCCATTGTATGTTTTGCAGGTGATGTTGCCTGAGTTCGGCCATGCCTTCAAACCATTGCAAATGACCAAGTTGAATAAACTACATAGCCCCAACAACTCAGCCCCGTAGTGCGTGACATTGTGCTTACTATCTTGCGAATTCCTTTCCCACAGGTGCTGTCCCTCTTCCTCCAACCATAGTGGATCAGCTTTCTCCTTGTCCTTGCTTGCCAAGCTGAGAGCTTGTATGTTTGCAGTCCTTGCATTAAAATCCCCTATTAGAATAACCTCTCCCATGCCATTATAGATTGAAATGTCCCTTTTTAGAGCAGCAAAAGGATCCTCACGGTCTAGGTTCCTTTTCTTGTAAGATTTGGAGCCTTTTGGGGCAAAATAGCAGGCAGCCACTCTTATGACAGTTTGATTTTCTGTTATTTTAAACCATATATATTGTTTGTTTGGGTCTTCTTTCTCGACTTGAATGTTATTGCACCATATTTCTTTGATTAGGACTACAACTCCACCATGCCCTTTGCCACTATATGTTCTCTCGTTCCAAATGGAGGCTTTTTTATATCCTTCAAAGTCTGGAATTTTACAGCCATCGTGCTCATGAGTCTCCGTAAGGATGATGATGTCTTTTCCTTCTGCAATGGGCCCTAAACCAGGTCCTCTTCTCCACGGGTAACCTCTACAATTCCAACTTACTATTGACACCTGATCCTGGGGGGCCCCGAGTTCCTACTTTTGGTGAGTAATTCTGTCACTAACTTGAGCTTTCCCATCTTGTAACCAAGCCCATTTTCCTTCGTTCCTTGCTGCCTTTACTTTTTCCCACTCCTTACGCCTTTCTTCTTGTTGGACTATTGTTAAGTCCTCGTCAAGGTATATTTGTGTACCTTTAAGAAACTTCTTGTTCCTTAGCAGCTTGTTCTTATCTTCAATGTTCGCCAAAGTGACCCTTACGTGCCTACTCTTTCCATCTTTCACCCATTTTCCAATTCTGTTTGCTTGTTGAATGACACCTGTCCATTGTAACTCGTCCCTAAAAAAATCTTTTGCTAGCTCCTTTGTTGTTTCATTCTCCCCATAGTCCTTTAGCCCTTTAACAATGACATTCACAGCCCTGACATTTCTGTCATTCTCTTCTCTTATCTGCCTTCGAACTTGCTTTTCTATGAGGTCCCTGTGTGTGTCTGAGGGACCTCCCACTACGTGAGCCCAGCTTTTGGCCTCCTCTAAGCAGCTGCAGCTTTCCTCCTACACGCTTTCCTCCTCCTCCACCCATCTCATGTGACGGCAATGTATGGAATGAGGTGTGGTGTCCAGCACATGCGCAACCAAGATTGAGTGGCAGAGAAAGAAGGTCCACCAATGGGTCAACTAACCTGTTTGCAACTGTCACGGAAAAGAATCTTTGAAAAATTTAGTGATGAAGACCACTGTCACAGGAATTGCGCGGAAGCTTCGTCGTTGGCGAGTCGGAGTAATGAAGGGCTGTCCGGCTCGGAATCAGGAATTCAATGGAGAATATAATAGAATAGGATCGGATTCTGGTTTCTTGGCCGAACGGCCCCACCCAATCAAATAGAATTATCCTCTGGTTCATAGAGATCAGTTTTGGGGTTTACACATGGTTCATAGTATATGAGATTATTTTTGTATTTTTAGTACAGAGGAGATATGTAAGTGTGCTTCTAATATAAGAGATGCACTATTTTTTTATTTTTTTTTATTTTTGCAGAATTTGAACTCATGGTCTTTATTTGAATGAGAATTCTAATAATAGCTAAACTATTAATTATATGTAAGAATTATATAGTTTTTTATTTTTTATTTTATTTTTCTTGTCGAGTAAAATTTAGTTTAGGATTCAAGAATCATAGAAATAAAAGACATGTATCTTATATAGTTTTTTATTTTTTATTTTATTTTTCTTGTCGAGTAAAATTTAGTTTAGGATTCAAGAATCATAGAAATAAAAGACATGTATCATGGTTTCAACAAGTTTAATAAGAAATTAAACAAAAAAAAGAGACAAAGCCTTCATAGTCCAATTGTAAATATTAGATCCTACATTATGGCTACCAAAAAGCCAACCAATTTAGACCAAAACTAAATAGAGAAAATGTCACATAGCACCCTAGGAATATACAACCACTCTTCACACCTATCTTGTTAGCTTGCCACGAAAGCTAACTCCACACTTGTAGAAAACACAACCCCAATCACCACATTTCAATAGTACATGCCTACATTCACCAACACTAATATCGCCACCACAAAGCATAAAAAGCATCATGGAAAAAATACCATCGTCATTTTACTTCATTGGTCATCATCAAGCTATCCCATTGTGAAGAGGATGTGCCTTGACATCTTCCTGAATCATGTTGAAAACATTTGGGGGAAAGTTATTCCACCAAGAGACTAAGGAGGTTCCAAATCTCTCACAAAAGATCACTGCTTAATTAGTTGCCCAATCAATAGCTTGACTCCCAATTCTCTTTATGTGTGTAAATTGAATATCCTTGAACCACTTAGAAATGAGTTTGATTTCTGTCAAAATGACATTCAATCTCCAGTTTTGAGCTTTACCTCCTTTTATAAGCTCAATTATTATTTTAGAATCCCCTTCCACCCATGGCCTTCGTCATCCTTTTTCTCTTGCTATCATAAGACCTTGGAGCAATGCTCTTAGCTCTACCATGTTATTTGTTTTTAACCCAAAGGCATGTGCATATAAACCTACAAGTCTTACTTTAGAGTTCCTACAAACTCCTCCACCCCCAACTTTGTTAGGTTACCTTTTGTCTCTCCATCAAAATTGAGTTTGATCCATTATGGATCAAGACACCTCTAGAAGACACCAAAACTTGAAGAAGCAAACCCTCTATTAACTTTATTGAGCCATTTGAATTACAACCAAGCCTCTACCCACTTGAATTCAAATTTTCTCATGTATCAACTTTCTTTTGCATGTACATCTCCTAACTTTTCCACAATTGGTTCCACCAAGTCTTAAAGCCTCTCCATCGATCTTTCATTTTTCTCGAAAGATTCTCCTATTTTGCTCCAACCATACATTCCAAACAATTAAAGAGGGGAAACAACTCAAAATAAATTTAAGCCCAAGAATCTTGATTTTTAGCTCAACTATTAAGACGTCATGGAATATTAGAGAGGGAAGCCCAAGCCATTCCCCATTGCTCTAGGAAATGCTACCAAAGATACCACGCCACCTCGCAATACAAGAAAAGATGGTCACTATCCTTATTTTTAATTATGCACATGATGCATTAAGGTGGACCATGCTTCCCCGACCTTTGCAATCTATCCTAGGTCAAGGAACACATATTCCAAACAATCTAAAGAAAGGCATTGGTCTTAAGAAGTCCATTAGAGATCTAGATTTCCTCAACAGGAGAATGTTGAACATAATTAAAGTGACCAAAGTAGAATTGGTAGGCCACATTGATAGTCATCTTGCCTCCACCATGGCCACCCAAACCATCATGTCTTCAATGATATTGCTAGAAATCAGCTAGAAATAAAGCTAATCCTAGATAACCAAGCAATCACTTGTAAGATCATTATTAGGAGGGTTGAGGGTCTTCCATTTTTTTCCCATCATGGAAGCCATCACATAATTAGAAACAAATTGCCCTTCCATATTTTTAAAATGACCAATAAGACATTGGTAATTCCTATTCAATGGAATGTCATCAAGCCAACAATGCTGCCAAAAGTGAATTTTGTGACCATTCCCCAACATACCCTTAAGAAGATCTGGACACTTGATCCCAAAGGAAGATTAATGTAGTCCCTGAAGAGACTATCCATATTATTTTGTAAATATTTGGCCTGAACCACCTTCCCCAAAAGCCTATTCTTTTCTACGTATAATCTCCAAACCATCTTGGTGCATAAAGCAAAATTCATTGGTTTGTACTACCTAAAACCCAACCCTCCAAGTCACTAGGGATGAAAATTATCATCCCACTTCACCAAGCTATATTTAAATGAGTTTTTACATCCACACCAAAGGAGGTTCTTTGAGACAAATCCAAGAACTTAGCCACTTTACTTGGAATATGAAAAACTAACACCGCAAAGATTGGGATAATGGAGAAGGAAGCCTTGATCAAGGTAATTTTTCCATCAAGTGAAAGCCAATTGCCTTTCCATGAAGCCAACTTTCCATGCACTCTATCAATGTCACTCCTCCAATCAGCCTTTGAATATATTTTATCAATCAAATGCATACCTAAATATCTTCTTGGGAGCTTGTCCATTTCATACCCCAAAATTCCTTGTATTTTTAAGCTCAGAACACAAATGTCCTTGAGGAAAAAAATCTTAGATTTTGAGGGGTTAACCTTTTGACTAGCAACTTATCCATATTGCGAAAGAACTCTCTTGATATAACTCACCTCTCTAGGTAGAGGCTTCCCCAAAGAGGAGAGTGTCATCAATGAATTGCAAGTGAGTGATATTGTTGACTCCACCAAAGACTTGCAACCCTTTCAAATTCCCATCTAAAGCCTCCTTCTTTTTTTTCTCAACACTTCTGCTACTATGAGAAATAATACGGAAGAGAGAGGATCCCCGTGTCACAAACCTTTCTTAATGATGGAACCTTTGAAAAAAAAAAGTGGTAGTTGTTTTGCTTCCCATTTTCTGATCTTCTAAATGGTTTGCCCCTAGCTAGGGCTTATTATAAGAGTGCCTGATGTTTCTTTTATATCTTAAACCCTTAGAAAACCCTAGTAGTTGTTTTCCCTTTTGCGCTTGTGTTATAAAATCATGTTGACTCCTCATTGCCAGTTCCCGGTCTTTTAAGTAACAACCTATGTCTTTATATCCATTTGTTTAGTGGCCTCGTCAACCTAGTATTACCTGTTGATCTATTACCTCTAACATATGGTGGAAATATTTTATGCTTGGTTGAAATATTTTATGCAAAATTCCTAAGTCTGCATACCTTTATTAAATCATGTTCCTTTCATTTCCTAGGCATGTCCCCCTCTCAAAAACAACTTTTAGTGCATGTGCATAAAAGTTCACATAAGTTCCATAAGCCCACCTCTCCTTAGACACATGGACACTTTTCATTGCATCACATTTTTACCGTCATAGCATATAGCTAAATTATGTAGTGTGATAGCTTAGAAACCCTAAGGCGTAAAGGACACGTGTCAACATCATGTTTCAACGCATCGCTTCAATGCATCACAATTTCATAAGGATCGTGCATAAGGAATTTGTGTTGAGCTTATAACATCACAAGATTCACAACATGGACATGTGGTAGCCTCATGTTGCATCGTGTTTCCCCTTTGAAGCCCATTTTATAAAAAGGAGTGCATGACAAGATTGCGCTTAGAATATTCCTCTAGATCTTGGATAGGTGTTAAGAAGATATTATATCACAGAAGGATAGTGCATCACAATTTCTAAATTCAGCACAAAGTGAAATTGCGCTAATGTAAGGACCATTAAGATTATGACACATGGTGCCATCTTATTTCAGTACATATGCTCAGTGCATTGCAGTTTTTAGTTGAAAGTGCATAAGGTAATTGCGATGGGTTATATAAAGTAATGTAAGGAATATATAGGAGGAATGTTTCGGGATAGGTGTCAAAGCTTGGTTTCATTGCATGAGTTCTTTGTAGCCCATTTTCATGTCCTGAACACGAAAGGATATTACGCTATGGCATCGGCATATCACTTAGAGGTATGTGTCCACTTCTCATTGCAGCGCATGAATTCTTCACAGTGTAGTTTCTTCTCAAGAACGCAAATGTAAATTACATTATGCACTAAGGTAAAGAGCAGAATAAAGGTGATGTCACACGAGACATATGAATTCTTTTGATTGCATCACATTGTCTCAGTGCATCACATTTTTGGCTCCTCGGTGCATAGCCAAGATGTGATCCTTTGTAAAAAGGTAAGTCAAGGACATGTGTCATCTCCCAAGTGCAGTGGGTTGATATTTTGCATCACAATTTCATGAAAGCATATTCAAATGGAAATTGCAATGTAAAGTGAGCTCGTGATAGTCGTTGATCTTGATTTAAAGTAATCATAATGACAATTGACATTTAAATTGGAACAACTAGTTGGTGGATGAACTATTTCATACGTGTGAACCGTCATGGTGCATTTATGGCGTATTTGCTACTTTTATAAGGCCATAAAACATTGAATTGCCTTGTTTTTCACCACAATTGCAATTACATTCAAGTCATTTGGTGAACGAAGCTCACAACAAGCAAATTCAAGCAGAGAAAAGCTAGGGTTTCACTAAATTTTTTGAGTAAGTACACTAATTCTGCATCTTTGAGCTAAAAATTGTCTGAATTATAAAAGGAAAGGATTGTAAGGGTTTTTCTAGGATAATTAGAGCTGATAGGGTTCATTTTTTCAAATTTTAAAAGAAATTATAAATCGCTAAGTTTTTCAAAAAGCAATTCTAAAACCCTGGAAGCTTTTGAATTGTTATATAAAACCCTAGTTTGCTTAAACCCTCCAAAATGAGTGAAGTAAGTGGGAAATCTAAATCCAAATCCAAGAGCCTCAACATATTTATGGAAGATGACCTCATAGCTCAGCTTCTTGGTGCAACAAAAGGGGGAAAACATGCTCAAGGTGTTGGAATTCTTAGTGATAGATTGCAAGATGTTGCATAGTCAATTAGTGATGTAACAACCCCACATAATGGTTGGACTTTATTTGAATATGCATTCAGGAGAGGAACAATGCCACAACCAACCTCAAATTTATGGACCTCAAACTTAGGAAAGTTGGTGGCACCGAATATGTTTGTTAATGTGGATTTGGTCAAAGCCCTTGCTAGTTGTTATGATCCCAAGGATAGAATGATTAAGAGAAAGAAGGGCACACCCCTATTGGAAATTTTGAGGAGACAAATTATTCAAACATTGGGTTTGAATCCATCAGCAAGTGTCACCATTGACTTTATCTTATTGTGTAAGGAATATGAAAAAGACAAGCACATTTATAAGGCACATTGACTTCCCAAGAACACAAGAAGAGATCAACAAAAGAAAGGTGTGAGGTTTACTCCAAGGGAAGTGGAACCATTTAGTTGTGATGAGTTTGAAGACTACTTTGCAAACACCTATTATGCCCTATGTCAAGTTCTAGGTAAAGATTGTGATTTAAGGATGCCAATTTACATGATGATGCTTATAGTAGACATCTAGCACTGGGATGTAAATAGAAGCTTTGATTTTGCTACATATATTGTAGAAAATACCCATAAACAATTGACTGATTTAAGGGATCTCGATGCTCCTCTATATTTCAAACATTACTCTTTATTTATGCATATGATTATGTATAGTGGTGAGAAGGATTGGAAGAGTTTGATGGAGTTAAGAACAAATGGTGAAAAAGACAAAAGGTTGCCAGTGCAGATGTGGACTCACATTTGGAACCAACATTGCAGTAATTTTAATTTTATCTTTTGAGAATGTCTTAGTTCTCAACATTTTGGAAAATATAGGATGAAAACTGTTGTGCCTATAGCACACACGCCCCATTCAGAACAGGGACCCTCTCTTTTCGCTTTGTCAGGGCACCTTTGCCTCTGCCTCATTTTGCATGCCCCCTATTTTTGAGTTCTAAGTGGTCAAGGAATCATTGAAGAATCATCCCAGGTTGACCAAATTTCACCACTTCCCAAATTTTCAAGTCTTTGGCCTTGGCGGGGCTCTGTTGGCAGTCTGCCTTCAAACTTTGAAATTGACTTCCTCCGGGCAATGCGGGTTTGCCCCTGTGGGCCGCCTTATGCAGGATTCCCTGGCATATTTTCCATTCTGAACGACCTACTCATGACATCTTCCCACCCCATGGGACCGACAACCTCGCTCGCTATTTTCACCGTCGACTGCCCAAGCGGCCAATCCTTGACTGTCGTTCGTTTAGTGGACTCCGCCGTTCCCGCCACCATTTTTGAAATGCCCGTTCACCAACCTTGGCCCCCGTCGTACCAGCATTAATGGAGGGCATTAAATGCATAAAAATCTATAAATAGGCATTTTGAAGTGTTATTTTCACTTGTCAGAAGTTCAGAAACCCATTAGAGCCGCCCACCTTCACGCCCGCAGAGCTCCTTTGTCGATTCAAAGCCTTTACTCATTGTCTCTTCATCGATTTCGTCAGGTTCTTCAGGTTGGTCTTCTGCACCCGGGTTATGCTTTGAGTTTTCTTTAATTTTCACGAAAGTTGCTAAATTTTGGTAAAAGAAAACTAATAAATTAGTTAAATGAGGCCCTGACGATCAAAACCCGTGTCTTGGAATTGCAAAATCCTTAGAAAATCTGCCTATTGATCGCAAGCAGAACTTGAGGTAGCCACGACCATTCTTGAACCAGGGAATTCATGCCCTGCGGGCCCGCAAAGCGCCAATTGTTGTCGTTGTCTCGTAAAATGCCAAACTTCAACATCAGCCGACACATTCATCGAGCCTGCCCTCATGGGAAGACCCCCCTAATCGGTCGTCCATCCTGGACTTAGCCCATATTTCATGAGCCCAAAAAAAGGATCAATCAACCCTCTCTAGTCCGCAAGTGTGGGCCTCCGCCTACGAAATGCTCTTTGAGCCTCGCCATTCCAAACGACTATCTAATCCTATCCTTCCACAGGGTGGGCCCCGCCCCAGTGGTCTTTGATCAAGACTCAGTCATGCCAAAATGCCCAAGTCTTGACTCGTTGTGGAGTTATCATTGCGTACTTTTGTCTGCGAGCTTCCGCCTAGGGATTGCCATTTCGAACGGCCTTAGTAACCCATCCTTCCACCTGGCGGACCCCGCCTTCATGACCGTCATCCAAGCTCAAAACCAAAGCAACTTATTTGAGGCGGACCATCCTTTGCGGATTTCCACTGACCTTTCACCATTGTTCAAACGACCATTCAAAACGGTGAAACCTTGGCGTCTCTCCGCCAGTTGGGCCCCGCCCCGACCATTGTCGTCTGATTCCCTGCATTAAAATGACTAAGTGTTGGCCTTTTAGTGGGTCCCCCATTATGGGCCTTCATCTGCGGGTTTCCGCTTCAAGTTTTCCATCCTAAACGGCCCCGCTAGACCATCCCTACACCCCACGGAGCCCGCGCTCACTGCCGTCGTTGAGACTTGAACCAAAATGACTAAGTACAAAATGACTTTGCGGGCTGTTCCATGTAGGTGGCCACATGCAGAAATCCGTCCCTCCCTTGCCTCCTCAAACAACCGACCCAAGACATCATCCCGCTATGTGAAATCCAACTTCACAAAGGCTATCCATTCAAAGATGAACTATTAGGTTGAGGACTCTCCCGAACTTGGCCATGTGGGCCGCTCTATGCGGATCACCATCCTCATTCTGCACCTTTTGACCTGCACCTGACTGAATTGCTTGAGCCTCGAAGAACAAACGTTGTCGTCTACCAATATCATGGATCCTGCATTGCAGATCACTGCCCTGCTAGTGCCGTTTCAAACAACAAAACACCAAGCAACCAACAGACCTCCCGTGCCCGCGTACCTCAAGCCCGCACGCCTAAATGATCAATTTGATGATCTCAAAACCTGAATGCTGATTTGACCCACGTGTTGAAATGACTTGACCTACTAATGGATCCCACCTCATGATCAAAATCCCCATGTGGGTGAAGCCATGCGGGCTGTAGTGCCCTGATTGTTGTCCCTTTTACTGCTGCTTCCAAAATGACTGCCAGCCCAGGGAAGTCCGCACCCCTGGGCCCGCATTGCCATAACCTCTCCAAATGGAAGGCTAAGGGTGATTCAAAAGAAGTGTTAGGATTCTTGAACAATGAATTACTTGATCTAACATCATTTTTGTAGGATTTTGCTAACATTTCTCATGTTTTACACTTGAATGTGCTTACTGCTCCTTTTCCTGTAGGATATATGGAACCAGTTGCAGGACCTTCAGAGGCGGCTGTAGAGAAGGAAAAGGGAAAGAAAGTTTCCAAGGCACCCAGGGGTAAGGAAGATAAGGATCAAATGAAGTACAAGTTCCAAGGGGAGCCCCTCAAGTTAAAGCTCACCATACACTAGAAAGAGATCTCATACACCAACTTGGGGCATATCAACATCAACGAATTCAAGTAGAGGGTCATTGTCAACCCCACCACAAAGAATTCCAAGAGAATCCGAAGAAGTGGGTTGGCCAAAGCTATTGGGTTCCCGCCTGCTCTCATAGCTCCCAAACTAGTAATGGCCTACAGAGAGGCGTATCAAGAGAACACAAAAAGAATAGTGGACAAAGATGGTAACATATTGGCTGATTTCTCTGCCAAGTCTATCAAGCAGACTTTTCATATACCCACCTTCGACGATATGGAAGAGGTGTCTAAGGAATATGCTGAGGGCATGTGGAAGGCTGACCCCCTCAAATGCAAGAAGCTGATTAACTAGTATTGGCTAAAGGAGAAGAGGGGAAGTGCAAATAAGGTGCCCCAAGAGCTCTTTAGGAGCGATTTTTACGAAGACTATCATGACCTGGTAACCTTACTAAGTAGGGTCATGGGTCTTCCAACTGGAACCTTCTTCTAGGAATGGATGTTATACTTTATTGAAGAAATCATCATGGGAAAGACCCAATTTCATTGGGTAGGCATGATTAGCAGCTACCTACATGAGCAATTTGTAGCAGTAAAGAGGACCTCACAGTTCTACATGACATCATACCTAGTCTACCTACTTATTGATCATGTTCAATATAGAGGTTTATTTGTGGCACCAAGCCAAATTTTGGGAAGGGAATTGAAGGTATATGACAAATACCTACAACTCCAGTACAAAAACTTTAAGAAAGACTATTGCAGAGTTAATGATGCCTTCATCAGGCACATCATCAGGTTACTTGGATGTGACTTTGAAAGGAGAGTCACACATAGTGCCAACGCCTTCATCCGTCAATTTGTCTTTCTATTCATTCGGTTCCCTAAATTCACATACATTCGAGTTGAGGGTTTTTTAGAGAAACTATATAAGTTGCCTTGGTACCCAAATGACCGGCTAATATTAATTGAACTCTCTCGGTAGCTGCAACGTGCACACACCCTTCTAAGTGACAAACATAGGGCGGGGATCCCTTATCCCCTCACATTTGGCCAGGGTATGGATGCACTCCCCGCATCCCAGTGTGTGGAGTATTCTGATAAGGAATTAGTTGAATACAACCTAGAGCTCCACACTACCCGACCACGAATGGATCCATATGGAAAGTTAAAGAAGATGGTTGGGGTAGAATACGCCCATTTGCATAATGTTAAGGACTTTTGGGCAAACTGCAGAGATGATAAAGAAGTGCGTATGAGGCACTACATGCGCATGACGACGTATTTTGTCAAAACAGTCAAGTTGTTTCTAGTGCCAGATCAGATTGTTGAAGATGAGAACATGGTAATTGATCTGAGGTATGATGCCATTGCCAACCTACCACTACCATTGATTGATTAGAACGAGGAAGAGGTCAATGACTTCAACATTCTAATGAAGCCTATTGAGGCAAGAACAAAACAATGGATTGATGGGAAGATTTCCCAACTGAAGTTGCAAGGAGCTACTCTAACCTACGGTGAGCTCGAGGATAAGCCCAAAAGCGAGACCGATAGTGCCTTTGCTACTGTTGCCCTGATTGGAGAAACTTCAACATCTCCCCCCACTACACGGTCCAAGAAGAGAAAAGAAACGGCTAAACGTCAACCCAAACATAAAGTGTATTCGAGGAAAGCCTCGTAAGGTGATACCTCCAATAAATCAAAGTTAGGAAGTTTCACAAAGATGCCCACCATACAGGAAGACCCACTCCATGAGGGAGAGGAAGAAGAGGCCAAATAACCAAAGTCCCCACCTGCTGCCTCTACTCTCCCTACCACCACTACTGTTGTTGTCACTACAGTTGTTCCTCTACCTACTTCTCAAGGAATGGTTGCTTCTTCTCCACCCACGTTGGATATTTTAGTCCACCTTTCTTCCGCCTCACCCACTGCACCCATCTTGGTGTTAGATTCCTCATATGCCATCACTTCTCTGCTCTCTTCTGCTTCTATGTCTCCATGACCAACCCTTCCACTGGCCACTGCATCAATGCCAATGCATATCCTCTCGCTCCTAGAAGACTTTGCTAGGACCATGCAGAACATACTGTAATATAGGGGTATTCTCTACTCACGAGTTCTCTTCATTCAGAGAGCCTCATGGGGAAAATTGCCCTAAACTACCTTAATGGAACAGGGCGGAAGTTTCAAAATCTGAAAGAGTAGGTCATAGAGATTTTCTAGACAAACTAACAAGCTCTCGACAAGAGGATGTCAACGTAGAATACAGACGACAATGCGGTGTGTTGGCATCCCAGAGACGTGTTGGCGTCTCATACAGACCAGAAAGCGAGTTTATCTTAGAAAATTCCTAAATGACCACTTCTACTCTGAATGCTAAAAACCATAGAATACAACTTAAAATAACAAAAAGTGATATAACTAAGATTAAGTAAAGAGTAAATGATAAAGATACGAAGAAGAAAGGAAGGAAATACTTACAACCGTGTGAATGATGAAGCTTCCGGCTCATGAATGTCTTCAATACTTTCACACAAGAGGGAGAGTGAAATGGTTGGGTGGCTGTATAGGGGCCTGCCTCAGTCAGACCCCGTTTTGGTGTTCCCACCTCCATGGACATCCAGATAGATAGAGAGAAAAGTAGAAAGGAAGTAAAGAGCACTAAAGCACTACAAAATAGTGTTATGCTGCTCAACCAAGTGATAGAGGAGAGGAGAGGGAAGCTTACCACCTCCACCAAGAGCACTCAAGGCTGCTTGGGGGAGAAAATGAGAGGACCTCAAGCCTCTATTGCAATGGTGTGGTCCCAAACTTGCTCTACCGATGTGATGGAGTGTTGATGTTGTTGTTGTGGGAAGCGTAAAGTGTTTTGTTGAAATTTTAGAGCCATCAAGAGTGAGCCTACCGCTTGAAGAGGATCAAAAAGCTTTTGAAGGGATGAATATGAAGGAGAGATGAAGAGAAATGACTATATTCAAAGTCAAATGGTCAAAGGGGCTGCTACAACTTCACCTCCAATGAGAAGTGTAACGCTCAGGTTCAGCTTGTTGAATCTCAAGGATGGGCATGCCATGAAGACATCTCAAGACACCGTAAGGAGTCCCCCGACAAAAAATGCTCCATCGACACTAAAAAAAGTACCAAGTGGGATGCAAGCAACAAAGCTTAGGTGGAATTAACTCTAAACTTGGTTTTCTATGGATACAGTGAAAGGGATTTGCACATGGGGTGCAAATTCACTCTTATATATTTCCCCCCCACTTTAGTGAGCACGAATACTAATGAATGATCAGTAAAGTAGATCAAGAAAGATTAAGGTTAGAAATGTATACCTGAACCGTCGAGGAAGCAGACCACGATCTGGAAAACTTGAGAGTGCAAGGTCAAAAGAGGACTTCATAGTTTCGTAAAACTATGAAGCTGAATAAAGAGCATATACTCAGGATGAAGAAGATGTTGATCTTTGATCTGATATATACAATTGAGAAGAGAAAGATAGAAATGAAATAAAGTGTGTGGTGAAAGCAAAACCCGCTCAGGAGTAGAACCCGCACCACAAAGTAGGAGTGATAAAAGCAATCCCCGCTCGAGGAGGAAAACTCGTATCACAAAATAAAAGTGATAAAAGCAATCCCCGCTCAAGGAGGAAACCTCGTGATTACCAAGTAAGAATGTAAGCGAATCACAGGCCCGCAAACCTACAAGAGGCATCCTCCAAGATCTCTCACATGGAAGAAGCCAGGAAAATGCTTTACAGACCTACAAACCTACAAGGAAGGTATCTTTCAAGAACTATCACATGAAAGAAACCTCAAAAAGTGCCCCTACAAACCCGCAGACCTGTAGGGGAGGTATCCTTCAAGAACTCTCACATGAAGGAAACCCCAAAAAAGTGCCCTACAGACCTGTAGGGGAGCCACCCCCAAGATCTCTTGCATGGAGGAAGCTCAAAGGAAGTGCCCTATAGGCCTCAAACCCCAGCAGGAGGTATCCCCAAGATCTCCTCACATGGAGGAAACCAGCGGAAGTTTCTGACTCCAGAGTCAAAAGCAAAATGCATATCGCCCACCCACAACAGGAACATGTCAAAAAGCAGTCGTGTAGGCGAATAAGCGAATAGTCACGCAGATTGTCGATAAGTTGGGAAACTTTCAAAGGGGTCCCTCAAGAACTCGACATGAAAAAAGAGGGGTCCACTCAAGGGACGCAATGTTTGAAAAGCGAGGTCTAGTTAGGCTACCCCCAAGCTAGATGCAAAGTTATGAAATAGGTCTAGTCGGGCTGCCCCCAAGCTAAATGCCAATGAATTCGCTCGAGAGAAAAGCTTTCAAAGGGGTCCCTTGGGAACCCTCCAAGAGAAAAGGGGTCCACTCAAGGGACGCTTCAATTGAAAGATATAGGAGAGAGGGGGTCCTTTATGAGGGCCACACATCTCTATAACAAGTTATCGTTGCCCCCAACATATAGGGGAGGAGAACCATGCAAGATACTTAGGACATGTAGGATAGAGGTAAACCTCGATATCACTTGTCATTTGAAGAAGAGGTAGGTGCATCAATCAAATGGGAGTTTGACGACACCTAAATCAAGAAGTTGTATTTTATCCTTCAAGGCCTTACATTCACTTGTGGAATGGCCAGACACTTGATGGTATGCACAGAAAGAGTGTTTTCCTTCATCATGTTTATGAGATTTCTTGTGAGTAGGAGAAGGAAGAGTGATCAAGTGGGATTTAAGAAGCCTCAACAAGATACATTATTGCTTAGATAAAGAATGAGGAGCAGGAAGAAAACCTTTCTCTTGTGGAGAAAAGTTTGACTACTTGCAAGAAGAAGATACAAAGGTAGAAGAAAAAGGAGGATCTCTGTAGCGAGCATTATTCTAGCAAGGGGAATCACACTCTTCTATGGGATTGCTATCAACCTTCTTGACAGGGTTACTGACATTAACCTCCTTAACATAAGTGTGATCATCTTCCTCAGAAGAAGGATCAACACCAAGAACATTACAGTTTGCATTCACCTTACCCCGCGATACAAAAGACTAATCATCTTTAATAGCGGGTCTGAATGATGTTGTTGGAAAGTCTAAGTGGATTGGGTTGACTTTATATTCCTAAATGAATGAATTTGTAAAGTCTAATGGACCCAAATCATCACCAAGACATGCATTCTCTTGAGAAGAGGTAGAAGGAGCACACTTAGGACTCCTCGCTTCAGAAGGATCTTCTTCAGGGACATTTATTTCGAGAGTACCCTTTGTAGTAGGTACTGCTGGAGTAAACATCGATGCATTGGAAGATACTAAAGGGATAAGAGTAGGCACAACCGAAGCTTGACTGACAGCTGCCATCTCACATAAGTGCATAGCATCAGGGTCAACCTTGACTGTGACTACTTTATTATTACAAATAAACTTAATAGATTTATGCAAGGTAGATGAGATTGCACCCATAGCATGAATCCACAGTCTACAAAGAAGAAGGTTATATGGTAATTTCTCTTACATAACATATACTAGGGTAGGTACAGTAATGAGTCCCAACCTCAAAGGCAAGACTATCATTCCTAGGGCTTGTCGCTCAACATTATCGAACCCACGAATGTCAACAGAAGAAGTATTTAGGGAAGATGGATCAATATTAATCTTAGGCAATAGATCAATGCTACATACATTGAGCGCCGAACTAGCATCAACGAGAGTACCTCTAATGCCAATTTTATTAATGTTAACTATGATCATCAAAGGGTCTGCTTGTTTCTGTACTTCCAAAGGTGGGAGCTCCTACGAATAGAATGTAATATTTGGAAAATATGCATGAATATAAGCTATCAATGCATCAACATCTGTCATCCTGGTGGAAGAAGGCAAGAGGATCTTTTGCAAAGCTTCCTGAAGCATACCTTGATAAATCAGAGCAGACTGAAGCAAGTCCCATAGTGAGATCTTAGTTAGAGTAACACGGAGTTGCTCGACAAGATCGTAATCACTAGGTGCTTTAGTCATAGGTTTAGGTGCTTGAGGATGACTTGGTTTTTTATTCATTCTATTTTCATAAGTATAGGCTACCGCTCCATAAGAGGGAGCCTTACAAAGATCAGGAGAGTCACTATCAAATGAAACACCATCAATAGAACATACCATTTTAGGAGAAGGACTAGATGGAGTTACATAAATGATCAGTCTCTTAGGCCTTTGAGGGGCAGCAAAGACATAGACTACATTTAGAAAATCATCACAGCCTAGTAGAACAATTATTATTTGAATATTATATTCTCAACATCGATCCAAACAAGATCAAATGTGGGAATAATTATTTGGAGAAACATTCTCAACATCGCATCCGGTGGATAATCAAATGTTGAAGGAGGTTCATTATTTGCTAATGCATCATCTCTGGGAGGAGAGTGCATTGGAATAGATAAGTT
>VDFB02345170.1:0-13020 GCA_007258455.2 Sequoia sempervirens
TCACCTTCTTCATTTTGCATTGGAAGAAACTTGTGACACTAAAAAACCATGAGAAACTTCAACTAGCTATGTGATACATGTTAGGTCCCCTTGTGGGCTCGACTAAAAAAAATATTGTTTTCAAAAAAAAATTGTCCTCAACTAACCTTAAGATTGCATCTGAATGCATCTGAGGTGAAACAATGAATTGGGTCCTCATGAAAACTCACTTTCTGGCATATTTGAACAGTGAGCCAAATAGGTCAAGTGACCCCTGGAATCTCCTTGGGAAACTATTCAAGCGACTTCCTTGAGCCGTGAAAATTGATAGGAATGTAGAAATTTGACCAAAGAATGCAGTGCAAAAAACAACTTAGAAAAATAGATCATGAGGTACAAGATATTCAATATGAAAGTTCCCCATTTAGACTTTTCTATAATTGCACTTGTTCAAAACCAATTAAAACTCATGAAATCACCACCTTGAAAAAATATCAAATCATCTCCTAGGAAGCCGACAATGGAAACATTAGCTCATTTAGGTACATTGAGAGCATGTGCAAGAGGGATTTCCTTCACTCATTATTATTTGTGAGATATTAGGCTCAAAGTTGACCACCTTGAAACTTTTCTAGATATTTTCTAATAGAGCTAGAACCTCCATTATCTTTCACACTAATGCATTCTTTATTCAAAGAAAACATGTCCATTTGCATACTTTGAAGATGAGAAATATCATCAAAGAAACACCCATATTCAACTTCATATTGACTAACATCACACCCATTTTCATTTGCATCATATGATTTCTCTACGCATTGATCAAAAGGTTTTGTAATGTCAACATAATCTAAAAATTCATCAAATTGTTTCACATTATCAATGGGGAATATAGCTGATCCTAGATCCATTTGTTTGTCATAATGCATAACTTGATCATTCAATAAAGCACTCCTTCCTTCATTAATGTGCACCTCATCATCCTTTTACTGTATAACTGACGTTTCCATCTCTTCTTCATATAAACAATCATGAGCAACATGGAATCAACCATCTTCATCAGCATCTTCATCATTTCTAGCACTATGTTTAGGTTCAACAAATTGAACACACATATGCTTATCTTCAAATTCTTCATCATTCACATAGTTGACATGCTCCACTGATGAAAAACCTGAATTATATTCTAGGTATAAATCAAATGGGATTCGTTCATTCACTTGGGGTCAAATGACTTCATCGATATTTGTATCATTCCATTCTTTAGGTGAAGAAAGTATCTCTAGATCATCCTTATATGAGCATTCATAATCATCAAAAGAGCAATCAGTTTGGCTATCATTATAATCCTCATCACAAGAAAACCTTTTACTACATAAATCATGCTCTTATTTTGTAGAAGCAGTGCTTGAACTTTTATCTTCAATGTCTTAATCACTGATTTGTGATGAGATATCAATAACACTTGCATTATCTTTGTTAACCAAAGCATGACATGGAATGAAATCTAGCATCTCTTTTACTTCTTCATCACCCAATATATTACAAGAATAAATTTCATGTGTATCTATTTTTTCATCATACCATGTGTCTTCATCTTCATCATTGTTGTATGGATCTGTACATGTGCTAATAGTGAGCTAATTACAACCAATATCTTCATCCATACAAATCTTCATTTTTTGACATACACTTTATAGTTTTGTGTATCATGTTCTAATTTTTCTCAATAAGATAGCTGCTATCTTCATTTTGAGACACTGCATTTTTTGTATAATTACATTGGGATCCTTTAAAAATCTTTATCCAATCAAGTAAATGGTCCAAACTATGAGGCTTCAACTCCTTCGAAAAGGCACTTAGCCAAGAATTATAAATTTCATAAAAAAGATCAATGCACATTGAGTCCTTAGGTCTAAAATTTATGGGGACTTTCAACAAGGCATCCGAAAACCTTGAGAACAAATCATGTGATGACTCTCCTTTGCATCTTTTCATTTTAGACAATCCTTGAACAAAATGTGTTTGATCAACATTGCTCAAATTTTGTTGATGTTGAACTTGGAGTTCACTATGATCTGCATGTTGTGATGATGAAAAAATCAAAGCAACAGTAGCATTACCATCTTGACAAGAATTTTTGTTATCTGATCCATAAGTTCTATTTTACGAGGTGTATTAAGATGACCAACACTCACAACCCTATGTACTTTCTCATCATTGAATATTTTATATTTTTCTCATTAGTCATGGCAGCTTTGATATGTCTCAGATACACTTTCATAAGTTGTTTATCTCTTTAACATATAACTCATTTTTTATCAAATTCAACCAAGTACACAACCAAAAATTCAACAACATCATTTTGTCTTATGCTTGCAGGGAATCTCATATTATATTTGGAAATCTGTATTCAAAGAGGGATTGACCATCTCCTCTCATGCCTTCATGAACTTTCATCTTATTAAGACTAGATCAATGCTTTCACCAAACTACTTCCATGAACACCACTTTTAACTCCTCCTAGTCATATAGTGATGTTTGTAAATAAGAGAACCAATCACTTGCATCTCCTCTAAAGACTAAAACAAATAGGACTCATGATCCTAGTGATCTATCTCATAGTTATCCATCAAATTATTGAATTCTGCAAATTTTTATTTGTTGATCTCAGACTTAATACCAATGAATAATTCTTGCAATTGATCTCTCGAATTAAGCTGGAATGACATTTGGGTAACCATTAATGCCACTAAAATTGATGTAGCTCTATACCTTAGTGCTGAAATTTCTTTGACAACTTAACTAGCTGATCACAAACCATGGTTGCACTAGGAACCATATAGGGATGCATACATTGATGCATTTTGACATGTCTTTCTAAAAATTTAAATATCAACTCTACAATTGATCATTCATTGCCCTATTTCTAGCTTTCATCGTGACCTCAGAATACCACAATGCATAATTCAAATGCATCTACACCTAAGATCTATTTAGTAGGAATATTTCAAGAAAAAGCATACTTTCAACATAATACATAGGCTGCAAATTATAATTCAAAAGTATGCAAACTCAATATTATTGTCCTTTCCCTTTGTTAGTGCTAATTCACTCAATAGGGAACCAATTTTTTTTTCCTAAGACGTTCAAATATGGTTCTCATGCACAATTTTATTGAAAACCAAAAGTGAAGAATACCTAGAAGTGTTGCAGTTGCTGCAAATTCTTCTTCTTGATTTGAAATATTGTAGATTTGGAACTTTTCTTCACATCTTTAGTAGGTTCTTTTAATAGAGTCACCACCTCTCTTCACAAAGGACTGAACTTCAAGCAGTATGAAGCTCTTTCAAATATAAATCTCCTTCTGAGTTCCCTTCACCAACAGAGCACCATAGATCATGAAAATTTTACGTTTACTACAACAATTTCTTTCTCTAGGTATGAATTCCTTCAATATTTGAACCAAATGTTTAGATAAGAAAATTATTGACATGAGTGTTGCCATTTTGTTGGTGTTCTCAAAGATAAATCCCCTAGCCTTTTGGAAGCACCGGTCCAACTAAAGACATGACACATGGCCATCACCCACTAGTCTGTGTGTTTAAAATAATATGAAATAATACAACACGGGCACACGGGGAGTGGCCAAGATGTGAACCACATTACCTAATGTTAGCCATTGATCTTCTTCTAATGGCACCAACTATCTTTTCCAAGGAGAATGGGCCCACCAATACACCAGATGCATGGCCGAAGCTCGACATCCCATGTGAATAAAATAATAAGTAATAGAAACAAATGAGTGCACAGGGAATGGTGGTTATTATCCCTTGACAATCAAAAAACCAGGATGAAAACCTAATTCTACACATGTTGTAAAAGTTAATTTATAAAGGGGACCACTTCTAGGTCGATGGGAACTTCACCCTTAGTGATGAAGGCTTAAAATTGAAGTCATGAAAATAAAGCCCGACCATAGGAAAATTTGAACAATAAAAAGGATTAAGGTGACCAAAAAACATAACCCAGGGGTCAGTGAACACAGTGATTTCAATGGAATAAAAGGAAACTTGAATGGTCGGATACCGAGAGCAACAAGTCAATGCAAAATTAGAACAGCCAAGGGTTTTTGGACTCAGGTTAATTGTGAGAGATTTTAGGCAACACAAACCCTAAAATAGTAATAAGGAACATAACCCTAAGCCAAAAAATGAGGGTCCAAGCCAAGTATTTGCAAAATTTAAAATGAAACTAAAAGAATTTTTTGAGGGGTTCCATCAAGACAAGAAATTAGAAGATAGTGCTACTTGTGAGGATGCAGAACAAATAGAACACTTTTTCCACATTTGATTTCATACAAAGAGACTTTTGATCATTTTGTTTGAACAAAAATTGGATTGAATATTATAATATTTTGGCTTGGGACAGTATGATATGATGTTGAAATAGATATATATGCTTAAATTTTGATTAAAAACACATCAGGATGATGTCTCTTCCAAGAGGGGAAGGAAGTCATAACCTAATTTTTATTGCATTTAAATAATAATATGATAAATTGAATTATGGAGGAAATTCAATATGTGGTATGAAAATTTTGATATTTTTGAAAAGATTGAAAGAAGTTGACCATCATTGACAATATTAACTTTTGAACCATCCTATACTTTATCTTGATTGAATGTTATTGATGAATTGTGTAAGTGCAAGTGTGTAGAATTGTAGGATAATAGGTTGAAAGATGAGAAAATGTTTGAAGTAGGATTGTTTAGTCAAATCAAATGGTAAGCTTGATGGAATTTGGGTGCACACACCACAAACGGCATGATGTTTTCATTTAAAATTTCATATAGAAGAACTTATTTACTTGATTCAAAATGATCCATTTGATTGAAAAAAAAAATATCGTGTGGAATGTTAAACATATGATTTCATGTTCAAATTTTTCTATCTTGATCTTGCGTGTGTTTGAATTTGAAAGAAAATGACAGTATGATTAAACATATATGTATGAATTCAAAAGGCACGACTAAAAGGATAATAATTTCATTTAGAGGCTATTATATGAATAAAATAAAAGTCCACTCTTTTTTTATTATAGTGATATATGAACATATAAACATATATATACAAATACATACATACATACATATATATATATACTTATTTATAAATGTATATACACATATATATAAGAATGTACAAATGTGTGTGTGTGTGTATATATATATATATGTATATGTGTGTGTATATATATATATATATGTAGTGTAAAAAAATGTCATCGTGGACATTTGCACAATTACTTTTTGAATAGTTAATGATAGAGTGGACTTGATATCACCTTGATCTAGTGTTGTGATGAGTTTTACACGTCCACCATAACTTTTGATCCCTTCTAAGCTAAATAAACTCACTTTTCCCTAATTTAATGTTCTAAAGTGTATTTATTGAAACCTTCACATTACATTTAGGAGGCTTGTAAATTAAATGGACTTAATCTAGTGTTTTAAGGTGTTCTAAACATTTTCATTGGATTTAGGGACCTTTTTAGCTAAATAGACCTATTTTTTCCTTAATTTAATGTTGTAAAGTGTATTTATTTACACTTTCACATTAACTTTTGGGCCCTATTGCATTTATGACCTTAATATCATCATTAATAAGCCCCTATGACCCCATATTATGCATCCCAAGTTATATTTCAACTAAAAACCTGACAATATCAACAAATAAACTTAAATTACACACTCCTTGACACTTTAGCACTCAAATAGGCCTTGTGGGACCCATTCATCACTTTGGGAGAATGGGTCACATTTGGCCTATTTTTGAGGTTTTGAGTGGGAAATTTTGGGTTTTAACTTCAAATTTTATGTATGTCAGCCTTTGGGATCTAATACATAGGATATTAGATAAATTTCCTATATAAATGAGCTTTCAAATCATTATTACATCAAGCATTAATGATATCAAGCCAATTAAGAAAGAGTTGAGCATTCCAAGACTTCACAAGAGCATTAAGAGAGCATTTAAGATCATTTTTAAGGAATTCAAGGGAAGAATTCTTCATCAAATCTTGCAGCAATTCAAGATCCATCATCATTTCAAGAATATCAAGCATCAAACATGTTATTGAGCTAGTGTTGTCATGTAGCATTGAAGATCCAAGATCAGGCATTCTTCTACTCCTATTGCTAAGATAAAAATTTGCATCCTTCATGGTCATTTCAAGCTAAGTTGCAGATTTACAAGACATCAATCAAGATATCATTATGCATGTTTCATGTCCTATGTTTTTTGTTTCATGTTCATCATTCATTATCTCATCATTTGGTTTAATTACCTACAATGGGTTTGACTAAGGAAAACCCCCATTCACTTACAATCAACAAGTTTTTCTCCTCTTTTCATGTGTGAATCTAGATCTAGGTGTCTTGGAGCTTGAAGAATCATTCAAAATTAAGTTGCAAGGTTGGAGAGATTTATTGGAGTTGTCTCCCCATTTGAAAGGTTGTAATATTTACCAAAAATTCACCTACATCCCCAAAATTAGGATTTCAGGTCCGGAAACTAGGAGGAGTAGAAAGAGAAAATAGTGAAGACTAGATTCAAAGCTTGAAGTTCCAAAAAATCCAAACTAGACTCATTCACCACAAGTGGCGAATGAGTCACACTATAGGTTTTTTTCAAAAATAATTGCAGATTTAGATCCCCTTTTATCTGAAACTTGCTCCTATGCAAATATCAAAAACTGGGATTGATTCATCCAGAACAAAAAATGAATCCCACTAGGTCAAAAGTTAAATTTTTGAGTGTTTTAGAGCTATAATCAATCATTTATAGGTTTCTGAGTGCACACCATTCATCTTATTGCTTTTATTTTATGTTTTAATTACATTTCTAGGTCATTTTGTAGGCCATTGCATTAGGTTTCGTATTGCATCTTGCATTTCATTTATCATTCCAAGTCTAAACTTTGTGGCAAACCCCTGTTGTAATATGAAATCATACCCTAGGATACCCTTCTAGCAAATCTCTTACCTTGATTCCACTTTTAGGTTGAGATCTCTAGGGAATCCTTGTATGTTAGAGAAAAGTGATGTTCATGCCCAAAACCATAAAGCATCAATTTTTTAACTAAAAATTTTGGTGAACCTGCATTTAGAATACCTTCTTTGCTGATTTGGAGTCCATCATCATTCTAGATCTTTTTTTCATTGACTTTGCATTAGGGTTTACATTAGTTAATTGGCATTCTATGGTTTCTAATTTTTCATTAGTGAAAGCTCATATTGCTTGCATTTGTGCATCACATTTCATTGAAATTCATACAAAATCTGCATTTGCACTTAGGATTCAAATCATACAACATAAAAATCATAAAAAAATCAATTGCAAATATTTGAAAATATTGAAAAAAATCCCTACTGGGATTGATTCACCACCTTGGGAAAATCAGTCCCAATGCACATATGAAACTTCCTTTTACAACACTGAAACCTTATTTTTATACTTTTGTTTTCTACCATTAACTATCTATTTCAATTGGTTGATTTTTTGTTACATGCATTTCACTAAATCTAGCTTAAATTGGTCAATTTCATGCATTGTTCAACTCAAAATTTTCATTTACAACACTTCATCTTTTAGTTTGTTGCATAGTGTAACCAGAAAATTACCATGTTTCAAATCTGAAAATTGCATTTAAACATTTCACTTTAAGTCATTCCATTATTTTTCTTATTGAGAATATGTGTCTCAAACTCACTAGTAGAAACCCTGATACTGTCACAAAGAAACAAATTTTCTTAAGTGTTTTTTTTATGCTTTTACCTCTATACTACCAGGTGATAGAGAGAGAGGAGTGATAGCACAGTTATTGCCATACCATGAGAGCCTCTCAGCTATTGAGCAGTAGTGCGATGTATACCACCATACCGCAGGTGTCTTTACACTGGGGTATGGTAGCACAGTTACTACCATACCACAAAAGTCTATCGACTATCTTGAGGTAGAGTGGTTATCACCATACCTCGGGAGCCCTCAACCTATCTTGAGGTAGCAAGGTTACCACCACCCCACGAGATCCTTTTGACTATGCAATGGTAGTGTGATATAAGGTGAAGAGCACAGACTTGATGAATTGCTGAGATGTAAGTCATTAACTAGAGGCTATTGTTGACTTGGAAGGAGGCCATTTGAATGCTTGGGAATTTCAATGGTTGTTCTACAAAGGAAGTTGAACTAAATTGATTGTACAAAGATTGAATCGATTATGATTGTTGCTATACATTGCAACATATTATAACTATGAAGAGGTTTGAGAGTTTAATAGTTCAAAGGTTGGATGATCGAATGATATGTTAGTGAATTTCATTGTATGTTGTTTTAAAAAGCATTGTAATAGTGTTTTTCTATAAGAGGTTGATCAGGGAAATGTTGATGTAATATGGTCATCTGAAAGGAGATTTTGTAACTTGTATGTAATTTGATTACTGTAATACAAGTGATTTTCTTTGGTGTGGTGGGGTTTTCTCTTGTAAGGGTTTTCCCACATAAATATGGTGTCAATTATGTTTGATTTTATTTCTATATTCTTTTATTTTCCTTCATGTGCATCTTAATGAACTATAATTGTAAAATTTAAAGTCATATCTATGTTCTTCTCTAAGTTTTAACATTAGGAAAGATTGTTATGCATCTGTAGTCTTTCCTTACAAGTGGTATAAGAGCCTGGCCAATTGTGTTATCCTTGTGGGTAGGTTGTGTTTTTTGTGTCAATTCTATTCAGTGGGAGTCTTGTAGAAGTCTAGTAATTTAAACTATAGATTAAGATGGCAAGCACATCATGAAAGATTGAAATTGAGAAATTCAATGGGAACAATTTTGAGTTGTGGAAACTTAAAATGGAAGACCTATTGGTCGATCGCGATCTTTGGCTTGATGTGTCTAGAATGAAACCTTCTAGCATGAAGCAAGAAGATTGGGACCTCGTAAACCAAAAATCAAAAGGGTTGATAAGACTCTATTTGGAAAACTCTGTTCTCCTAAACGCTCATGAAGAGAAGACTGCATCTTCTTTATGGAAGAAGCTTGGAGATATTTATCAGGGTAAGTCCTTGGTGAATAAGTTGTTCTTAAGGAAGAAGTTAAACTCTTTGAAAATGGAGGAAGGGGTGTATGTGGCTGATCATTTGAATACATTTAACATGTTGATTGCTCAGTTAACATTTGTGAGCATGAAAATTGATGATGAAGATTGTTGTTTTCTTTTGTTGTGTTCTTTGCTAGATTCTTGGGATCATTTAGTGATGGCTATTGGGAGCACGACAACCACGTTCAAGATGGAATATGTGGTTGCTTCTTTGTTTTCTAGAGAAATGAGAAGGAAATCTTCTAAGATGGTGAAGGAAGCTCTTGTTGTTTGAGGTAGATCAAAAGAAAAAGGAAAGAAGGAAAAGAAGTCCAAATCAAAATCAGAAGGGAGATCAAAGTCTCCTAGTAAGAAGTCCAAGGTGAAGTGTTAGAATTGTGGGCAACTTGGTCATGTCCAAAGGGATTGCAAAGAATAGAAAAATAAGAAGAACTCTTTCGATAAGGATTCTTCTCAAAGCGATGCAGATGCCTTCATTGCAACCTTGGAAAATTGGGCATCAGATGATGTTTGAATGATTGATTCTAGAGCATCTTTAAACATGACATCTCATAGAGACTGGTTTACTAAGAATGAAAAATATGATGGTGGAAAGGTGTACTTGGCAAGCGATTCATCTCTGGAAATAGTTGGTCATAGAAGAGTCAGAATTTCGTTTCTTGATAGAAGAATTAAGGGAATTGATGGCATAATGCATATACTAGGTTTGGCTCAGAATTCACTTTCTGTAAGTAAGCTAAATGAAGTTGGAGTGCAAGTCTCTTTCTCTAGAAATGGTTGTAAAATTACTAGAGGCTCGATGGTGCTAGATAGGAGTGCCCATATAGGTACTCTATATAAGTTGGACGCACTTGATGTTCAATATAACAGTGTCTCTGTAAAGTCATAGAAGGTTGTTCGTGCTAAGGAGATTGAAGTCCCTGTAGGGGCTAATTCTTTGGAATTTAAACTTCATATAGAGAAGACTATGCCCTGGAATCAAAGGCTAGGGCATATTGGTGAGAAAGGCTTAAAATATTTGAAAAATAAAAACTCGTTTGAGGGGATTGATGATTTTGGAATTTTAATTTTGTGAACATTGTATATATGGAAAACACAATCGTGTTTATTTTTACTCTAGTCCTCATAAATCTTCTAGTATTCTAGATTATATTCACTCTAATGTTTTTGGTCTAGTAAATGTTCATTGTTGAATTCAAAATATTATGTATCATTCATTGATGATTATTCGAGAAGGGAATTTTTATATTTTCTAAAGAGTAAATCAAAAGTGTTTAGTCAATTCAAGGATTTCAAGAACTTAATTGAAAATCATACTGGTAATAAAATCAAATGCTTTAGGATAGATAATGGTGGTGAATTTTGTTCTATAGAATTTGAAAGGAATTGCAAAGACCATGGAATTAAGAGGCATAAAACAACACCTTACACTCCACAAAAAAATGGAGTTGTTAAAAGGTTCAACAAGATACTGATGGAGAAGGAAAGAAGTATGTTGAGAAATGTTGTTCTGGAGTAGAAGTTATGGGTTGAGGTTGTGGCTATAGCATGTTACTTGGTAAATTGATCCCCTTCTTCGGCACTTGTTGATAAAATGCCTACAGAAGCTTGGTTTGGTATGAAGCCCTCTATAAGACATGTCTATGTCTTTGGCTATGAAGCATATGTTTATGTACCATATGTGAATAGATGTAAATTGGAGAACAAAGTTATTAAGTGTATCTTCATTGGCTATGGAATTGGTGTAAAGGATACAAGCTTTGGAATCATGTGATTGGAAAGGTTGTATACAACAGGAGTGTAATCTTTCGAGAGTTGAAACCTTCTTCAGTGGAACTATAGTTAGAGATGAAAGAAAATAAAGTAGAAAACGATGTTGTTGAAATACCTCTAACCCCTAAAAAAGAGGAACAACAGATTAATAATGTACCTAAAATTGTGGAGAGTTCGCGTAGCTCTGAGAGTTCTAAAGAAGAATCACAACCTCAGCCTTAGCCTATGAGGAGGTCTACACATTAAAAGAAGCAACCTAATAGGTATGGATTCTCTATGTTGGATTCAAGTTGCGCCTATGCTTTGATTACTAATATTGATGAGCCTAGGATTGTAAAAGAGGTAGTTGAAATGACTGATTCAGATTCCTGGTTAAAGAAGCCATCAATGAAGAAATGACATCGTTAAAGAAGAATGACACTTGGGATCTAGTTCCATTACCTGAAGGTAGAAAGCTTGTGGGAATTAAATGGGTTTTTAAAATGAAAATTGCTCTGATGGTAGTATTGAAAAGTACAAAGAGGTGTTGGTTGCAAAGGGATATTCCTAGGTAGAGGGAATTGATTATGGGGAAATCTTTTCTTTAGTGGAAAAGCTGACATCTATCATATTTCTTTGTGTCACTTGCAGCAGCTTATGAATTGGAGACAAGTAGATGGATGTGAAGATAGCATTTCTTCATGGTGATCTTGAAGAAGAAATTTATATGTCCCAGCCTAAGCACTTTGTAGTAAAAGGTAAAGAAAATTTGGTTTGCAAGTTAAAGAAATCTCTATATAGGTTTAAAATAGTCACCTAGAATGTGGTACCAGAAATTTAGCATGTTTGTTTTGTCACTGGGTTTTGTATGATCAAAATCAGATCATTGAGTGTACTTCAAGACTAAAAATGATCAAGTTCTTGTTATTGCACTCTATGTTGATGATATGTTGTTTATAGGGAATAGTAAGTTTATGATTTATGATCTAAAATATCAATTTTTGCAGACTATTTTAGATACACATACTTTTATGTTGTGTCAAGTGCTTGGGGTGAAATGTGATGGAAGGATAATGACCCCTATTAGTTATGATCATGGATATTCAACATAAAAACAAGCACACATGGTTTGACTATGCTAACAGAGTTGTTGAGTCAGTTACACTATGACTTGATGAGGTTGAAAGAAAGAAGAACCCCATTGACATTTAGACATTATTCACTACTGATGCACATGATACTATACCAAGGGAAGTTTTTGGTCAAGCCATGAAATTGAGACAAGTGGATGAAAGGGGTAATAAGTTTCCTATCCAAATGTGGACATACATTTGGGATTTGCACTACCCAAATTCAAATTATACTGGATTCTGTAACACCATAAAACATACTATTTTGGTACAAATGGGATTGGCGCCAGCTGAGAGAATTTCTAAAAAATTCAAGCATTGTTAAGACCAAGAGAATGTGGTGATGACCCCAATTATGAGTGCAATTGGGGAGATTGGTATTTGTATGATAATTACACAGTCATCAGGTGCTATGGGACTATTGTCGCACCACATCTCTTGCCTAGGTTTGTTTCTGATAGGATGGCATTCACTGAAATAATGTGGCAAATGGATAATTGTGATGTTGAGAATTTTAGATTATCTAGGAAGGCCTCTATTATTGCATCAAGCTTATATTTTAATTATTTTTTTGTCCTAGAAAAGGAAGCATATGAGGTGTTTGGCATAATGATAAATAATCTAAGAATGAATGTAGCCTCTACTAGAAAGTTTGATCAAGAAGGGCTCATTAACAGAGAAAAGATAAAAAAGGAAATCTTAGGATATGGACCTCATACTTTCTATTTCAAGGAAGATGTGATAAGAAACTTGCCAACATTTGCTGTTGTCCAGGATAGAGAGAAAATTTGGATGAAAATTGTTGAAATTGAGCATAGGGCTTCTTCCCATAATTTCTACTTTCAAATCCCTTACAAGCACATCACTGACAAATTTAAGAGGATGGAATTAATCCTTAGTGATTTTAATGATGGTAATTTTCTAGAGAAGGTGCAACAAGTAGAGCAGTTGGCTCAGAGTGCTTTTCAAGAACATTTATTAAAAACTAGTGGTCAACCA
>VDFB02345171.1:0-27168 GCA_007258455.2 Sequoia sempervirens
GGAGGATGACTTGATGGCTTACCTGAGAAGACAAGAGAAAATGACAAATGCTCATGCAAAGGATGTAGAACTTGACCAACACAGTTAACCACCGCAGATCTGTACAAAACAATGTAGGGGAAGGGAGTAATTTAGATTAGAATGGGCTTGGAAATCAAGCTAATAACAGTAGAACTCTAGTGGGATCTGTACCTAGACCTTTCTAGCCTACCCTTTTCTACAGAATGTAGTCACCATAAAGAGAGGAGTTAAATCAGGTTGCAATTGACTTCAATACCTATTTAGATGAGTACAAGAGAACCTGATCTGCATGTTAGAAACCATATTCCATTAGAACAATATAGTAATGCTAGGGCAAGGAGTGGACCAAGGGGTGAAAGAAGACAACCTGCGCAATAGTTTAATAGAGATCTACAACAGAGGGTGAGAAAATTGACACTAATACTTTTGATGATTTTGGAAAGGTCAGTGCATGAGTTTGAGTTCAAAAATTGGATGCATACCTTTCACTTAACCCTATGATGGAATATGAAGCTGTCAAGTTTTCCATTCTTGATTTGGAGGACATAGCCCATGAGTGGTGGCATCATGTGTTGATCACACAAGGGCATAACCACATTGTGACATATGCTGATTTTAAATAGAGGCTTATAGATAAGCTTGATAGGAGAGATCTAGAGGTGTATTTTAATTTTAAGGGGTTGACATGTTTGAGGAGAGTTCAGTTGAGGACCGTGTAGCGAAATTTCATTGGGTTTTAATGATGATGCCAGATGTGATGGATAGGAGGCTCATGTTCTTTTTTATTGAGGGATTATCAGAGTCACTTCAAGGATTTGTGAGAGATTTTGAGCCAACATCTTTGGAGGATGCCATCCAAAGGGTATTGAATTTGGAGGATTTTGTAGTCAAGAGCAAATCCCTCCCCAAGAGTGGACCATTAGGACAATAGAGAAGACCATTTCACAAGAGTTCCACAACCTAAGACATTACCTCCAAAACCTAGCAAGGTGGAAAGATCTAAAAATGAACTTCAAAGGAAAAATGCTTCACTTGTAGAAATCCATGTGTACCAAGTCACAGGTGCTTGGGAAAAGGGCAACTACAATATATAGAGGTAGTTTTTGATGAGAATTTTGAGGTAGGAGAATTTGAATTTGAGGATGTTGTGCATGAGGTTGAGCATGATGATTAGGGAGGAGAGCATTTAGGTGGTACACTCGTAGCACTTTCAGGAGCACCTAGGCATCACACACTTTGAGTTAGAGGAGTCTTATAAGGGTGTAAGGTGACAATTTTGATTGATAGTGGGGCCTTGAACAAATTTATTGATGAGGGATTGGTGTCTAAGATGGGTTTAAGGATAAATGATTTTGAGGGGTTTAATGTTATGGTGGCTGAAGGGTTTACTATTCCATGTAATCAAAGGATTCAACAACTTGAGTTGACTCTAGGAGGGCATAATATGCAAGATGATTTTTATGTGATTGGCATTGGTGAGACGAACTTGGTTTTGGGAGTGCAATGGTTGCACTCACTTGGTGAGTACACACAAAATTATCAAAATTTGCGATTGAAATTCATATCCGATGGGAAGGAGGTAGTTCTTTGTGGCGTATCCCATGGGGACCCCATGATTGTTTCAGCCAAGAGGATGGAGAGGGCTTTCCGTAGAGGCTAAGTAGCTTGGGCAGTAGAGTGTTTGATTACAAATATAGGTTCATCCAAGGATGGGAGATCTTATTATGTCAACATCCAATTAATCCTGCATAAACATAGCATGGTGTATAGCGAAATTCCTCCAAGTTTACCACTGGATAGAGGTTTTCAGCATGTGATTGAGTTAAAGGAAGGAGCAATACCGATCATCACTGCAACTTATCCTCATCCTAGGAGACACAAGGAGGAGATTGAGAAGGCGATTAAGGAGTTGTTGGAAATGGGACACATATGACCTAGGTTTAGCCCATTTGCTTCTTTTGTGGTGTTGGTCTGATGCCTACCTTGATGTGTTTTTGAATGAATCTTATCATGAAGTGTCTGATGCAATAAAAAATGAAGTTTAATGTGGAGGAATTGATGTTATATTATTTGGAACCCATTGTGAGAAAACTCAAAAAATGTCAAGACAATAATTCCATGTATTACAATCATTTTACATGAGCATGGGAAAGGAAGACCTGTTAACAGAGAGAATAGGGCTTACAGTCATAGAGTAAAATTGAGCTATCTATTACTCATTTCTGTAAAATAGAGTAGCACTTCAATTTTTATGCCTTCTTTCTGTAACATTGTGTTTCTAGTGCTTGTAATTTAAACATCTACTTCTGTTTTGAGTGTGTTTTTTCAAGATTTTTGTAAATAGTTTTAATATAGAATATTTTTATCTGGCCTTGTTGCATCTGACGGTCAACTTTTCTTTTCATGAACAGGCAGTGGGATCACCGTGAAATATTGTCGGTTGTATCAGAGTATAATGAGACAAGTCAGTGCTCCACAAGTGCACAGTTAATATCAATAGCTCCATATGGTGGCCGAAGAGCAACAGCAGTTCTTGCCTCAGACATGTTGAGTGGGCAGGTTATTCGTTGTGAAGTATTTATTGATAAAATTTCCCGTATTCAGATCTTCCATCATTCTGTCAAACTCGATCTTGATGGGCTTGCTACTCTTCGCATTCAAGCTTTTGATAATGAAGGTCATAGAGTGCTGAAACTGTTTTGTCATTCATTCTCTTAAAAAATTATCATGTTTCTTTATAGGACGTGATGCAGTTTGTTTAGGAAAACATTGATAAGAGTTGTTTTGCATAAGTAAGAATGAAGAAAGAGTCCTAGTTAATAATTTTGTCAAAGTGGATACTAATTTAGGTTCTTATGAATGTAAAGCTTGAAATTTTCTAGTCTAAAATTTTATAGCACCAGATTTTTTTTCTTCTCATTTTTTTGTTTCAACTTAGCACACTTGATCAATGTTCAAGATACCTTTTCAAATTGAAGTGTTTATTGAATATCTGATGAAAATGATGAGGATATGTGGCTAATTACACGCGTAAGACATCATTTCTCATTTCCTATTGTTTTGCAGATATCTTATTATCAAAGATTTGCTATCATTGTTAAATTGTGTTTTACAGGGTCTTTGGGATGGGCATATGAGTTTTCAAAGAAGACAAAACTTTTGCAAAATTTTGGGACAAAGGTTAAACTAACATATAAAAATTAATATTTGAAAAATTAATTCCAACAAATATTAAAATTATTGCAATTTATTATTATGTAAACAATTTGACAACTGTTTGAGAATATATATAATATAATGTTCAATTTCATCAAGTTTGTAATACAAAGTACAATGGGCCAATGGCTAGTCAAGCTCATTGTTTGATTAAAATGCCATGGCATACTCCTTACTAGAATTGCTCGACTCATCTAGCTCTTGCAGCTGGATATGACCAAGCCTGTGTGTGCAGCTCTATCCTTGTCTATCTGCATTAGCTCCTCTGGGTCTACGTTTGATTGTGCTGTTGGGTTCTCTTTGTACTCAATTGTCTTGTGATCCATGAGATGCAAGGCTCTATGTAGTAATGTACAACTGCATGTTTCTTTGCTCTCTTAAAAGTAGGTCTACTCCTCTTGATATCATGGATGATATTGTAAGAATCTAGGTGATTCTCAACCCCGAAACCCTAACCGTAAATACTGTTTTTTGAGAGTTTTGTGTGTTTTTGTATTTTTTTGTGTTTTTGAGGTTTTTGCAAACAAACTTGAAGGCTGCGATTTTGATCTAAAATTGCTTAAAAATTCTTAATAAATTCTAAGGCAATGAATATGCTTGGAAAATGCTCAGAATATATGGGCGCAACAATAAATCCAGAGCTTTTACAATATCAAAAATTGAACATATGAATGAAATACTACTTTATTTTAAAGGAACATGATTGCTGTTGCAGCCATGAAAATGAATGAAGAAGATAGTACGGCTGACATGAATCTCCAAGCACAGAACAAGAGAAATCTCCAGAAACCAAAGGCGCACTAGATCCCTCTGCCAGAAACTGAAAGATGAAGGCGTTTCTTTCTGAAAAGAAAAGTACGGCCCTGCAAGTACAGATCTGTACGGCCCAACAGCAAGAATAAATATGGTACGACTTTATTGGAAATAGTGCCAGATCTCTGTGAAAGAACTCTGAAAGGGTTCGCCCCAAATGATTGATGAATACTCTCTGCAAACTCTGCCTGAATCGATCAATAAGCTCAAACTGTAACCTCTGTATGAAGCTACCAAGTAAGACAATCTTCAACTGGTATTGCACAGTCTCAGTATGCCAGATTTTGAAGAGGTATCGTTCTCCAAAATCGTTCGTCTGCTGAAACCCTAGGTTTTGCAAACTTCAATGCTCAGAGCAAATAGAAGACAAATTGAATAATCAAATCATAAGAGTTCGATTTGTCTTTTCCTGTGAATATATAGCTTCCTTGAAAATTCGACCCAAAACCTTCTTTTAATAATCATTTAATTAAATGATTAAATACGCCCCTTTTTGACTTAGGAGAAATATATTAAATAATTGGCGCCATCATTAATGAATAATTACTTATTCATTATATAAAATTTTCGCTTTATTATAAAGTATAATAAATACTTTATAGTACGCCTTTTTATTAAATTTTTAAATAATTAATAAAGTGACTTTAATATAAAGTCAAAAATATTAATTATTCAATAAATCATTAAATACTCCATTATTTCTCCATCGGCCAGATCAGCTGATGGCCGAATTGGAGCTAGAGCTGCTTGATTGAACCGGTGCCACGCCCAAAATAGCGACTTCGCACATCCACGACTTTCTAAAATAGAAAGTCAGCTCCCTACGAAGGATTGAGCCCAACACAGTAAGCGCAATGTAAACTCCCGAACAGGTGGCACATAATTGATCCTGCACACATGCAGCCGACCTACGAGGATGAAATAATAGGCAACCGGTAACGGTGGCTGACTAGGACATCAGGTCAGCCCTCCTAAAATTGCTTGTTCTCAAGCGTCTCAAACTCCCCGAGATCACAGCCAAATCTCCTCGACTCCCATACTTAGCATCCTCAGCGGCAATCTCTCCGCGATGGGGTATTCGCGTCACGCCTCCCAAAGGTGTCTCTCTCTCATCGAGGATGGCCCCTTTCGGTACTAGTATCAATTTCCCTTCGTCATCAAGGGGTGGCAAAACTGGAGAGGGTATCACATGTTGACCCAATGCCTTTTTCAGGCGAGAAACGTGAAACACATTGTGAACCTTGCTATCAGCTGGCAAGTCCAACTTATAAGCAACCTCGCCCACTCGTCTGACAACACGAAATGGACCATAGTAGCGAGGCTTCAGCTTCTCTGCCCCACTCTTTCGCAGAGTAGACTGACGATACGGCTGCAACATAAGGTACACCATATCACCCACATCAAAAGTACGCTCAACCCTCTTCTGATCAGCATACTGCTTCTGCTGATTCTGTGCCCGCTGGATATTGTCTCAGAGAGACCTCAAAATGTCCTGCTGACTCTGCATCATATCCCCTGCACTCGGCACTCTGCTATCGCTCAATATCAGGTCCAAAAGGTTGGGCGCCTCATACCCATATAAAGCCATGAAGGGTGTCATCTGTATCGTCATGTGGTGAGTCGAGTTATAACAATACTCGCGGTAGATCCACCTCACCCAAGCTCTCTGTGTCAGCTATGTAATTGCACAAGTGGCTTGCCCACCCATCATTGACGATCCCTAATGCGCCCATAAATGCCCGGATGGTAGGCGGTACTTCGGTGTTAGTTAGGTCCCGCAGGCTTGAACCATCTGTAAAGTTGCTCATGAGCCATCTATACGACCTCGTCGAGGCAACCCAATACCAGCCGGAATACCTCTCTGAAAAACAACTCTGCAGTCTGTGATGCTGTGAAAGTAGTAGTAATCAGGAAGAAGTGTGCATATTTAGTCAACCGATCCACCACTACGTAGATGCAATCTTTACCTTGGGCTTTCGGCAAACCCGTGATAAAGTCCATCGATAAGCACTCCCACTTCCTGTCAGGTATCGGAAGTGGCTGGAGCAATCCAGCAGGATATGTGTGTTCCTGCTTGTTCTGCTGGCAAACAGAACACTCTCGAACATACTGTAACACATCAGTTTTCAGCCCTTTCCAAGTAAATCGTTCCCGAACCATTTTATATGTCTTGTAGTACCCGGGATGGCCCGCCATAGGAAGATCATGAAAGGCTCTCAAAACTGTATCCCTCACCTCAGAGCCAGGAACCAGAAAAATCCGCCCCTTGTAAATGATCAAGTCATCTACAATAGTGTACCTATCATCCTGCTCTGTCCTGTCAACAATGCTAGAAGCCCATGGGTCCTTAGCATACTCTGCAATAATCCGATGCCTCCAATCCTCTGAAATCTGTGCCATGGCATTCAACTGAGGTCTACGAGACAAGGCGTCAGCTACAACGTTCTGCTTCCCCTTAATGAAGGTGATGTCAAAGTCATACGACTGCAGTTTGCTGACCCATTTCTGCTGCCTCTCATTCAGGTCTCGCTGTCCAAGGAAATGTTTCAGGCTATTATGGTCTGTACGAACACTGAATTTGCTGCCAACCAAGTATTGCCTGAACTTAGCCAAAGCATGCATAAGGGCTAACATCTCCTTATCGTAAATGCTGTAGAACCTCTCAGGACCCCTAAGCACTACGCTCTCCAAAAGCAATAGAGATTGTCAAGCTCTGCATCAAAGCGGCACCCGATGCCTCTCACGGAAGCATCGCCAAAACAAATCCAAATGACTTGGTAAAGGCTGACAGTACTAGCCTTGGACATGAAGTCATGATCACTTTGTCAAAGCACTCTTGCTTTGTGATGATAAGTAAAAGCCCTTTCTTTGTCAAATGGTGGGGGTCTTGGCCGTGGCGGTGAACCCACTAATACAGGTATCTCACAGCCAGAAACACAACCCAATGAATCCTCTGAGTTGCATAAGGTTCTCAGGTACCAGCCACTCAACTATAGCTCAGACCTTCTCAGGGTCCATACTCACTCCCTTGGCACTGATGATGTGCCCTAGATACAACTCCTCCATACCTAGCTCACACTTGGATTCCTTGGCATAGAATGACTCATCAGCCAAGATACCCAAAACTGCATCTAAGTGAGCCAAGTGCTCCTCCCATGATCTGCTATATACCAGAATGTCGTCGAAAAAGACCAATACAAATCTCCGCAGCTGAGAACTGAAGACCCTGTTCATGGTAGCCTGAAAGGTGGCAGGTGCATTGGTTAGACCGAAGGGCATAACCAAGAACTCGAAGTGACCGCAATGACACCTGAAAGCGGTTTTCTCAATATCCTGCTCCCTCATCTGAATCTGGTGGTACCCGGATCTCAAATCAATCTTCGTGAAGAAGATAGCACCGTGTCACTCATCAATCAACTCATCGATGCGTGGTATAGGGTACCTGTTCTTAATTGTCCTTTTGTTGAGCTGTCGGTAGTCTATGCATCGAGTGATCATCCTTCTTCTTCATAATACAACCCAGTGAAGCAAGGTAGCTTACCAGGTCTAATATACTATAGCTAACAACTGGTTGATGGTCTTCTCTATCTCATCCTTGAGTAATTTGGGATGTCGTAGGGTGTGGTAATCATAACGGGCTTTCGCCCTCCTCAACTCGTGATATGCTGTTGCGGTGCCTGCATGCGGAGGTCTACCGAGGTGGAATATGGCTAAGCACTTTGGAGTGTTTAGTCCTCAGTATCTGAATGTCTGGGTGGTACTCACCCTTCTGCTGCTCCTGCTGAGCTGGCATCAACATGCACTCTGCCGCCCAGTCAACCATATCATGACGAATGAGTCTCTCCATCCGTCTGAACGAAACCATCCTCAGATTACTGTCTCTAATGGCCTTGATGACATGAGGTCTCCCATCCACCTTAAACTTCATCTCCATGTCTCGCAGGTTGAGTGTGAACTCACCCAAATCGTGCAACCACGCCATCCCTAACACCACATCGGTATCTCCCATGTTAACAACATAGAATTCAGTCTTGAATTCATAGTTGTTCAACCACATCGGAAGATCAGTAATCTTTCTGTCGCATTTGAGGGTGTACCCGTCAGCCATCTTGACTCGAATACCCTCAAACTTCTCTGTCTGGATACCATGTCTCTCCACCAATCGTGCATCAATGAAATTATGTGTGGCACCCGTATCCAGTAAAGTGTAGTTTCAATTGGTTGCTTTGAAGATGAAGGTATTCGACATGTTTTTGGTTTTGCTAATGCTGTTGGCTATTGAGTTGGTGGGGAGGCCGTATTGCCATAGTGTTGAGTTGTACCTGCAGTTGGGTGTGATGTTTAAGATGATCAAGTGCTGCCTTTTTCTCCAGTTTGAATGACTCTTAGGTGGTGCCCAGCCTAGGTCGCATTCCTATCATTTTTTGGCTGAACTTGAGGTCATACATCTCACTGTACTTGCTGTACTAGCCATTGAAACCTTGTTTCGGACTTTCACATGCTTCAGTATGATCGTCATTCTTTGTTGAGATGTCTTTTAGTGTTTTGGCATGAAATAAACATTTAAGTACAAGTGACATTTACTTCCTTTTACTTTAAGTTATATTTCAAGTATATAGTTTTAGGATGTTTGAGGTGGGTTTCGGATCTCTAGGAGTTACAATGCAAATTCCAGTTTTTGGAGGATCTTATAATCTTTCAGTTTTAGTCAAATTTCAATAATCAGCAGTATTTAGTGTGTTCACAGTGTGTGTTCAGTTCTGATTTGACAATTTATTAGGAACAACCGAGTGATGTCAGACTTGCAATCAACTTCTAATGTCATCTATTTGAGGCATACCTTTGTTGGGTATTCGAGTATTTTGTTATCCATGTTATTTGGTTCATTTTGGATTGTTTTAGCAGTTAAGATTTGTGATCAGAACTATATATCAGCATAAATCAGCAAGATAATGTTCTCCAATGATGATTTGTAATGCTTATCATATTATCTTGTAATACATTGGATGGTAGTACCACCGGTGGTTTCATCTTACTCTTTATTGTTTTTGCTAAAACTAAATAAGTGGAAGAAGCTGTGTTGTTTAATTGCACTTCATCGAATAAGTGAGCAGTGCCTATGCTTTGTAATTGCACTCTATTGAATAAGCGAGAAGTGCTTGTGCTTGTTGTAATTGTACACTTGCTTGAATAAGCGTCGAAGTGTTTCCTTTTACTTCTTGTCAAGCACACACCATTGGAGAAGTGAAATTTGGGTTGGCTATGCCGCCTTGTGTTCTTCAGTTGATTAGATTACTTCAATTAGAGACATTAGATTTCCACAGTCCATATTTATGGGAGAGCTATTTTTTTTGGATTTACTTCATTTGTTGCTTTTAGATAATTGGATGTCATTCTATACATCATATTCTCTTAGCTTGCCTATCTTGGTAATTGGGTGATCAAAAAGTGATAAGGACATTGCATTTGTAAGAGACCGGGTGTCTCTCAACCCCAAAACCTCTGACTGTAAATGCGTTTTTGTTTGTTTTTGCAATTTTTGATTTTTTGAGGGTTTTTGAATAAATGAAAGGAAGTGCGAATTTGAAATAAATACAAATAAATTCGTAGTAAACTAGAATCAATGATAATTCTTTGATTTTTTAAAGAGAAAGCCTTCATTCATTGAATCGGACTATTACAGTATAAAAGGCGATACATGCAATACCAAAAATCAATTGCAAACTTTATTAAAAACCTGATTATAAGTTGCGGCAAGGCGCACAGCTGTAAGTCATCTGGATAGTGAGCATACTCCAGTATCCCAGTCTAAAATCACACCAATCACCTCAAGGAAGCAAGGTGTCCAATTTGGAAGATGAAGGAACCCAAGAGCCAAGGCGTTTTCCTTATTCACTTCACACGCCTCTCAGCAAGTACAATACGGCCTTGGCAGCAACATTTAATAAAGTACGGCCCCTTGAAGAATGTGCTAGATCACAGAAACAAGAATAAATAAATCGCCTTATTGCTTAGATGAATGATCTCTGTGAAACCCTTGTCTGAATCCATCTCAGTAAGCCCAAATGCAACCTCTGAATGAAGTTACTTTGTTGACAATCTTCAACTAGTATTGCACAGTCTCAGTATGCCTGATTCTGAAGAGGAAATGTTCTCCAAAATCTGATGATCTGCAGAAACCCTGGTTTCTCAAACCCCAATGCTCTCCGAGAGAAAAATAATGGCAAATTAGAATAATCAACATATGAGTTCGATTTGCCTTTGGTAGAATATATAACCTTCTCAAGAATTCGACCCCTTCTCAAAAAATCACTTAAAATGCATTTAATAATATAAATACGCCTCTTTTGACTTAGGCAATATAATTAAATAATGGCGTCCCTTTTTATGAATAAATGAATACTCATTAAAATAATAATTCTCCTTTATTATAAAGTATTAAATACTTTATAATATGCCATTAATAATTAATGCTTTAATATATCATTAAAGTGACTTTATAATATAAAGTCAAAATAATAATCATTTAATTATTATTAAATGCTCCGTTATTCTTCATCTGCTCAGCAAATTGTCAAACTGGGTCGAAACTAAGCTGACTAGTTGAACCAGGTGCCCTGCCAGAAATAGCAGCTCTCGCCTGCCCGACTTACTATAAATAGTAAGTACCTCTAAATCACTCTGTAAGTGTCCGCAGAAGCCCAAACCTGAATCAACTGTTGGAGTGGTGTTCCCAACGTTGGATAATTGCCTCAAGTGATCCTCTAAACACTTCTGCCAGCCTACAAGGATCTGAATGATAGGCTAACCTTAGACATAACTGTACTGCCTAGAAGGGGATATTACAGCATTGCAACTTAATTTCAGTTGAATATTTTCAAAAAAATTGGGGTGGTCATTATGTGATTCAACCCTAGTAGGAAGCAAGATGATTGGAAAGCAATAAAAGATAGGTTTCTAGATGAGTTTGATTACCTTGAGTTGACACATTATAATATTTTGCTGCACTAAAAAATATTGGAGTTAGTGCGTGATTATAATGAGAGTTTTAATGACCTCATAGCCAAGATTGCATATCATATTGAACTTGTGATACACAAAGAGTGGTTTATTGTTGGATTGACCACACATTTTTCCCAAATAGCTAGTGTAGTTGATACTTGAAAGGGTCTATGGTGTGTAGAGTGTTAAGAAGAGCATAGTGCTATTGATTGTCCTATAGTGAGAGTGTGTACTGTTAGTGCTATGGTGTGTAGAGTGTTAAGAAGAGCATAGTGCTATTGATTGTCCTATAGTGAGAGTGTGTACTGTTAGTGCTATGCCATTTCCTACATGCATCCCTAATGATACCATTTGCCATGAGATTCAAGAAGCTTCAAGATGCTCTTTGTTATAGAAGCCCAAGGGTGTGAATGGAAATCATTGATGTGAGGTTTGTAAGAGTGCAATACATGCTATGAGCACAAAATTGCACCATAAGGAAACAATTTGCAAAAACGGAAAGGCTTGTAGACTAGATATTGGAAGTTCATGCAAAGGACTATACCTCACCCCTGTGACCATCACCTAGATGCAATGAGTGCTAAGTGGATCATTCATTTTCAAGAGAGATGTACTAATGAAACATGGGTTAATGAGTTTGACTCGAAAAACTACATTGTTGAATCTTGATAGTAATATCACAATTTGACACGCTGTGGAAAATACCTCTTACTTATCAATTGATGAGCTAAAGGGGCTCTATAATGAATGGTTCATAAGGCACAACACTTGCTGAAGGTTTTGCAAATGGGGTTGCAAGCTAAGTGGGTTTAACCTTGGGGGAAACTCTATGGTTAAGAACACTTGAGCTGGAGTAGTACTGGGATGGGTGACCTCCTGGGAAGGCCCAATGCTTCACCCCTGTGAGCATCACCTAGATGCAATGAGTGCTAAGTGGATCATTCATTATAATGAGAGATGGGTTCCTGTGAACCACTACTCATGAAACATGGGTCAATGAGTTTGACTCAAAAAACTAAACGGTTGAATCTTGATAGCAATATCACAATTTGACACGCTGTGGAAAATACCTCTTACTTATCAAGGACTATGATGTTATTAGGATAGAAGGTGCTCATCTATCTTGTCTACACATGGTAGTTAGGGGTGGACAAGCTTGTCTGTAGTGAATGCCATTCCTTGGGTTAGAATGAATATCAAAAGATTTAGAGTATTATAGCTCCCTTGTGCTAATAGTAAAAGGGTAAAGTGTGGCAGCTTGTGTAAAAGAATATTATAGGTATATAGAAAGAAACAATAGCTGTCTAAAAAGTTATAGATGTGTATGCGTATAGTTGTGTTGGCATAACAACTAACACCTCTGGAGTGCAGGTTGGTACGGACGACTATGCACACTGCGTGATGAGTGCTCTTCAAATTAGGAGGGGAAGCTCCCTCGTTGTGCAGACAAATGCTTGAAAAAGTAAACTAAACTAATTCCTATCTTTTTGTCTCAGTTGAAAGAGGCACAAGGTTTGCGAGAAACTTCAAACGTTGCAGCCAAGGATTTTCTGGTTTCACAGGTCTTAACTACAACTCAAAACTAACTAACTTATACTATCCAATCCCCTCAAGAAATCAGAGCATGAGGAAACAGAGCGGGAATGATTTATATGATAACCTCTAAGACAGGATTTCCAAGGAGGTGACAACACCTATTTGAGGCGTAGGTTGAAAGAAAGGTTATTGGCAACGACATCAAACGATGAACTCTACTTCTATTCCCAAGGAGGTGATGACACCTATCCGAGGTGTAGACATGAAACAAAGCTCATTAACATAGTAACAATAAACGATAAGCCTTAATTCTAAATTCCCAAGGAGGTGACAACACCTATCCGAGGTGTAGGTATGAAAGAAAGGTTATAAACACAAGAACATGAAACAATTATCATCCAACCAAAGTGAATAAATACATAATAGCAATATTACAGGCAAATTTGGCTCAACATATATTACTATCGCGTGCAAAAGTTATTTACAAATGAGCAAAAACTCTTATTTATAGACATCGAAAGGTGTAGGGAACCCTAAAATCATCTTGAGTCAACTACAGTCTTGCAATGCATGCGAGATTTATTGCTAAACCCTAATAAAGGAAACTATACAGTTAACTGGAAAGCTACCATCAGTTAACCAGTACATCTAATCTAAAATGGACAATGTGCAGGTATGCACGTCCTTATTGAAAACAAGTTAACTGGAACACTACCATCAGTTAACGAACACCCTAAATTAAACTCCAAGTCTTGCAAAATATCTTCGAGGATAAGATAGATATGCGTGCATGGTCCCAACAAAGAGAACTGAAGATGAAAGTCGAGTTCTAATTACATGCTCCTGATTCTATCCTCACAGACAACTGTAGGTTCTAATTGACTGATCACTGGCTATTATCTCGAGCAACTAAACCCTCCACGAGGTTGTTGACTGCGTCACCATTTGGGGCAGTAATACTCTGCCGAAGTATACTGTGTCTGTGCAGCATGTCCTCACCGCCTGTGATCTAGCACTGAAGTTCGCCTCTGCTCCTGGCTGCCTCATCAAACAACGTTGACATGACTGTAAGTTGATTCATCTTACAACCAATGGTCTCTCCATTGAAAATACTATGAATGAGTGCTTGGAGCTCTGACTGTATGTCAACAAGCTCAACATAAGCACCACCCTCAAGTTGATACCGACATGGTATGCGAGACACGAGAATTCTCAAATATTGGAGTGCACTAGTGACGTGCTCTCTGCTCTCAGCTAACTCTGATGCCATTGTCTCCTCTATCTTTGCCTTGAAGATCAACTGTGTCCTCCAAGTGTAGATAGCCTCTTTGTCCTCTGTATCTGTGACTGACTCATATGCCATCCTCAGGTGAGCAATCATAATCTCATCTCTGGGTCTGTCCATTGCCAAGTCTCGCTCCTCATCTTGGAGATGTAGACGGAGTTTGCGTGCATTGTACCACAACTGATATGTCTCTGCAAGCATAGAGCGACCTTTAGTAACGAACTCCTCCTCCCAATCCTCCAAACGCTTGCCATAAGCAACTAGGTGATCAAGCTAACCCTGTTCCGCCGGTGGCTCTAGCATCGGTGGGAGTGTGATGGTGACATCTTCTGTTCTGTGTACAAGGCTAGAAATGTATTGACGAAGCTGTTGGATTTCAGCCTTGAGGGCTGCCTTGTCTTCTCTGTCTTTTAGTATTCTATCCCTCGCTCTATCTGTTGCAACCTGTAGGAGATCAACCTTTGTCTGGCGGGTGCTTTGACCAAGGTTGACTGTGATCACTTCGAAATCCTGAACTTCAATCTCGTTCAGACTCTTCCCCTCTGGAGGTATAGCAGTCTCAATGACAATCTCCATATCAGCATTCCTCTCCACATGGACCTGGTTCTTGATCCTCTTGTTTGGCGCAGGCATGTTCAAAATATGAATGATCAAGTACGTAAGACGGTTGCCTCCTCTTCCTTCCGAGTTGACTCTCAAGCCAAGATGAGTCTCGACTAATCCCACTGGAAGGATCTGTACTAGCAATGTGAGGCTCTAACAAGAGTGAACGTGTAGAGGTGTTACTGCGAGGTGGCGAGTCCAAGTCCAAATCAATGTGAATTGGAACTGGAGACTGCTCTGGTGTCGGTGATGGTATGCGTGGCTGAACCTCAGGCTCTGGCAAACTTTGAACTGGCTCTCTGATAGGCTTCATGTGTGTCTTAGTAGCAAGTGCTTTGTCTTTTGAGTTGCTAGGCGCTTGACTCTTCTTAGGAGGGTTACTCCTCTTCTTTTGTTTAGGTTTAGACGAGGAAGGTAGCGAAGCATCCACCGGTGGTGGCTCTGTTCTAGGCACAACTACCCTCTTGGTCTTCTTGCACTTGAGGTAAAGTATATTGTTTTGAATAACTCTACTAGACCTCTCCTTCATTAATGAATATTCTTTGGCGAACCAATCAATAGTCGACAGTGGTTGTGTATCAACCTGCTCTCTGAAAAATTGAGGAAGTGTATCTCCCTCATCCTCTGGCAAACCTCCCACATCTTCCGCCAAGAAGACAAAAGTCTGCGGGAGAGAGAACCTGCTATAGCTGCGTTTGCGCACCTCAAAATCATCCTCGTAGTTCACCCAATAATCCTCCATTGTAGGCTTATGGTATGGGCGACCACCAAGGCGTGTTGTATAATGACCCCAAGGATCATATGTACGGGTGTCGACAAGGTATTTGAGTTTATATTTCTCCAACTCCTGTCCTACAACTTTAGCATCAACTGTTGTCCTACACTAATAGATTCCAAATTGCATTGGAAAGTTGGCAGCTTGTTTATGCTTGTGGCACAAATGTCGATGAACATCGTATAGTTGCCTGAGGAACTCCATAAAGACTGTCCTATCCGAAGGATACCGTGGAAGCATGGCTGGATTTCCCGTGTATCCGTAGACGCGGATGTAGGTATATGTAGGGAACTAAATAAACCAATCTGCTCAATCAACCATTGCTGCTCTAGCAACCGCTGAGATACGAACATGCAACTCCCGGTCTAGGTTCCTCACTGTATATGTCAAGAAAGCCTCATGCACACGCTTGAAATGTCGTTCAACCTTTGTGAACTCAAGCTGGTCATAGTAATGGTAGACTTTCTGTACACTGAGTATGCCCACCGTGTTCAACCCTCTAAACTGACCCTGATAGACAATCAAGTATACGAGGTAGGAACACATGTGGAACTTGTGGGCAACTAGAAAATCAGTGATTTGCTCGTGGAGAACGTCGCTAATGAAGGATGCCTAGTCATAATGCTCTTGCCCGGAGATGATCTGACCAATGATATAATACATCTAGGGTTGGAATCTGTTTGCATCTGCATGACTTGAGACGCGATTGAGAAGTGTAATCAAAATCGCATACTCCTTGTATTCAGCACGACCCACATTGCTCAGCAACTTGTTCTTTTTTTGTTTTAACCATCTCTTTGCCATCTTAATTTGACACTTGTCCATATCAGCATTGAATGCCTGCTCACACTGGTCTATGGAAATGACTAGACTGTTTGGATGTTGAGGAATACCAAAACATCTCTCGATATCCAGGGGTTTGGAGGCACTTATATTCATCTCTGCCATCTACAGTGGCAGAATTGTGCCCTGGACATCAAATTTATACAATAATGAGATGACAGGCCTCAAGCAACCCCAGTCTTGATATTTTGAAATATAGATCTTTGTATCTTGATTAGATCCGAGATTGCTTGAGGAAAGCACCTTATATGGGTCCGTATCAATTGTCCAATGAAGTCATGAGTCGAGACCGATTTAGTCTTGGGTCCAAGCTCAATGTGACATTGCGATAGAAATAGCCTCTTGTTTGTGAACATGTGGCTATATTTTTAACAACTTTTGGAAAACTAAAAATAACTATGAGGCTAAAATAATAGCTACCAGAAGGGCAATTTTCATGAAAATTCTGAATATTGGTTTGTTCAGAAAAAGATTCTAAGACAGCCTAGAGATATCCAATTTTGAAAATTTGACTTCACAAACCATCTGCGAGAGGAATTTTAATTAAGAAAATTAGGAAAACCCGAGGCATTCACGGAGTAAATTTCTGAAAAATTCTAACTTGCCAGTTTCTTGAGGAAGCTATCTTGTAGATTGACCCGGATGATTTGTTTGTCCAAAGTGGCCAATTCTTCAAACATGCGAAAATAAGGCGAAGTAGAAGAATTTGGGAAGCGGAAAGATTGAGTTTTAATGCTTTTTCTGTACGCTAAAATGTTTACTCTACCTTGAATTACATTGATAGATAAGTTGTACTTTTGCAAAAAAAGAATATTTTGATGCTCTTCACAGTGCTGCTGATAAAATTAAGCAGCCCAGCTTTCTACGAAGGAGTCGCCTTTGCTAAGCTGGATGAATTAAAATGAACGCCATGCTTGCATAAATAGAGCAAAATCGCACCATAAAAGCATGACTGCAAGATTTAAAACCTTGACTTTGAATAAAGCTGTCTGATTGGAACCCCTCCAGTTCAACTGAGACTGACTCGAAGTCCCAAAAATAAAATAATATTAAAATATTCATTTCTTTTTAACATGTGAATTTGTAATTAAATATTACAAAATGCGCCAATAATAAATTCTTGAAGAAAATCGCCCATTTAAATGTACATAATTAATTATATATTTTATTATTGTATGATTTGAGAGTCGAAAACCGCTTTCTCAGTCCATTGTGAATTTTTTCTTCCTATAACTCTTGATTCTGATTGCCCTATTGAGCTCTGATTTTGGGTGATTGAGTGAGGCGCAGGCGGGTTGAATATCCATTGCAGCCATCGAGCAGGATGGAAATATACATTGAGACAACAACTGCTAAAATTAACGTTTGACACCTCAAAAAATTAGGCGCCTTTGATTAAATTGATGCAAGGTTTCCAGACTTAGCCATTTTCCATTTTGCCATCTGACGCTTCAAATTGCCACTATTGGCCATTTTCCATTTTGCCATCCGACGCTTCAAATTGCCACTACTGTTGTACGATGAACCCTGCTGATTGGATGATAGGTTCATTGCGTGACTGGAAGAATTCCGCATCCAACGACTGTATGTAAGGCATCTGAAAGTTGCATTAGGAACCCCAAAAGCAAGGGCGCCCCTAGCCTGTGAAAGTGCAATCACTGATTTGACAAAAGTGTAACTTTCATTCGGATGCCATACTTTGACCCCTGACATTGGGAGTTGGAGTACTCCGATTCGTGCACCGATAGCCTCTTTGTGTAGCTAGAACAACTTACAAGAGATGTCTCTAGAGGTGACGAAGCAAGAAAACTGCTTCTAAGACCTCAAAAAGAAGGGTGCCTTTTCCAAGGAGATGTGTATTTTGCATACTCAGCCATTTTTCTGGCTGTCTGATTTCTTCAACATTCTACACTGACCCTTCACGTACGAGCATTTGCCAAATCTCGGAGGCTGATGGCTAGAATCGTTGGATAGCTGGAGTAATTCTGCACAAGTCTCGTGAAGACTGTGATTGCTAAAAACCCTTGGTAGGCCTAAAGGCTAGGCGCCCCTGGCCTACAGAGGTACAGGTGTGTATTTCTACATTTTTCCTCCCTTTGATTTACGTGCTTGGTAGAACCTCTGCCATGATCACTTAGAATGTCGGATCATCTCATGAACTAGTGCGTTGCGGAGCTAAATTGAGTTAGAAAAGATCTGCTGGAAACAAAATTTGCAAATTCATCCATCTGAGGGGTCAAATTCAAGGCCTTAAAAGCAGTGAGTCCTGCGTACATTTCTCATTTGTTGCGACTGGTGGGTTTGTTTCGGATGTCTATGTCCAAATGCTCGTCGGAAAGCGGACTAATTCAAAGACCAGTCTGCTTGCAAGCACATACGTAGATGCGACGCTAAAACTTCTGGCTCTGAGGGTGCTGGATACTTTCTGCAAATATCTTCATCTATTTTTGTATCCGTAAACACTTTTCTGGCTACTGAATTGACCTTGTAGGGGTATAAAATTGTCATGAAGCTCTTCTCCATCATAACATATCCTGCTTTGAGTCCCAGGTTCAGGTTCTGACCTCCAAATACTAACCAATTGCCGCTGATGACTGACATAACACTGACCAAAGTTCATACTTGACTTGCCCAAAAACTGTATTTTGACATCATTTTAACAAGGTTTAGACTCTTTTAAGCAAAATGCCTTTATGAAGCAAAAAATTTGGTTTGGGTACAGCAAGTTGGTTGTCTCAAAGAATAGATAGAGGCACACAAATATGTGCTTGAGAGAAACATGCGTTTGAATTAAAAAAAGAGTTAAATATAGTTCTAGGAGATGCAACATGTATGATGGGCATGATTGTGACCATTGAGTGATGTGGTTATGCTCATATAAGATTTGGTCATAATGATGTAGAAAGTTACTTAAGTACTAGTATTTGCTAATAAGAAAAATGAAATAATTGCACAAATGATTATGTAGAGAGTTGTGAATGTTCAGAAAACTGAAATATTCCGAACCAATTTTTTCAATTTTTGATTACAATAAGCAATGCAACACACATCTGTTAGGGTTAGCACTTAAACCAAAACGATGCAGAATTCAACTCTAACCAAGGATGTACACCAGGATCCCGAGTTGGGCAAGGTGTGAGCATATGGTCAGAGGATCTCAATGCAATGCTGATAAAAGAACTCTAACCAAGAATGCGTCGGATGACGAAGAGCATATGGTCAGAGTATCCCTACCAACTACAATGCTGAAAGTAACTCGACGCCAAGAATGTGCTTTCAAACCCAAGATGGGGATGGAGCTACCATATGGCGGAGATTCTAATGAGCTACAATGCAATATTCAAAATAAGATAGGCGGCAAGCCAGCCTCTTCCACTTATTCAGTGGGAAATACAATAAAGCAAAGAGCAGAAGAGAGAATGCTGACAGTACTACTGTTCAACTTACAATTTGATAGGAAGTGCCTGCCATAACATAGGATGAAGAGTTAAATCAATATGCAACAATATATAGAATCTCCCTTGCTTGATATGGATGCTTAGACCAGGAACCTCACTCCATGGATCCACTTAAAAAATCTGATTGTGATAGACCTGCAGCTTGTAATGTAAAATCAGCAACTCTGGAACCCACAAAAATGCTCAATACTCTCTCAAATCCCACCCAAAATGCATAAGATCAAATACAAGATGTTCCTAAGGTAAAGGTGCCCAAGAATGAACCACAAAACTAACCCCAAGACCCTCTAATGTTTTTGCACGAATTTCTAAGCACTCCCAGCTGCTACGGCCCTCAAGGAAGGGTGACTTGCCATGGGAAAAATCAGAATCTCAATAAAAAAATCTGCAAACTTGCTCAAGAGGTCACCCAAGGTAGTTAGAAAGGAAAATGCGATACCCAGAATGAAATGATTTTTATTTTGAAATATATGAATGAAAACTACAAAACAGCCATGATATCAGCAACTCCAGATTTTTGATAAGATATGCAAGAAACTGAACTACAATGCAAAACAATGCTACAAAGCAAACCTCACTACAAGATTCTCTCAACTACAACTATCTCACCACTAGTTGCTATCTTTCAAGCAAGAAGCAATGCCAAGGCTAGGAGGCATTCATTCCTCGAAGTGATCCCAGTACCATTCCGGCAGAGTTAACATTACTGTAGACATAAGATGATTCAATGAAGGGAAGAGGTCTCTATTTATAAACTCAACAAAGAATCTCTAGAAGCTTCTAGAAGTGGCGACCTAATTTTCAAATTTGAAATAATCTTTTCCCTCTAAGAATGGCATCCCAAGGCCAAAAGTGAAGAAACCAACTGAACCAGCTAAAGAAGAGAACCAACTGTGCCGAAAAACAACAGGACCACTGCCAGAAATAGAATTTACTAAAAATAGTAAATTCCAGAAAGTGCTCGGAACGCAAAGCAAGTCACCCCATTGCAAAGCTCTCTGAAAACCCAAAAAGAATCCGCAATTCAATCACCAATTTTCAAGCAACAACAACCTCCGAAACAAGAAACCCTAATTTCACCTTCCGAGTAGCCTACGGGTCTCCGGAATAGGCCAACAGTCAACTGAAATGATCATGCTCGAGAAAGGGACATTACAAAAACTATGGATATGATGAGTGGGAATGATGCTTTTTATGAAAATTAATGAATTAAATGCCAAATAACCTATGGAAAGAATGCAAGTTAATTGGAAAATACCATTAATTGTGTGACAAATATTGGCTATTTTTGTGGTAAAGCATCAAATGATTGTATGTTTGGGAGATTTCTAGATAAGGAGGGGTCATTGTTAGAGAAATTGTCAAAGAATTCAAGCGAAGTTAGAAGTTGGGATAATTGCAATTTGAAGAGAGCAACGTGTAGGGTAGAGGATATTGTGCAAATAACAAACAAGGTTGTGTTGAGCTTGTGAAGATGCTACTAAGAAGATAAGGTAGAGGGTGAGCCATTATGGAAGAGTTGCGATAAAATATTGGTGATGGAAATGAGGTTGGTGTGCAAGTGGTAGTTGAAATTGTACTGCCAGAGCTTATGAGTAGTTTTCTAGAATGTTTGGTAATGATAGAACTCTATGACCATTGGATGAATTTTGATATCATTTGTAATAGTTGTTTTGAGGAGTTAATTGATGGTCAAATTTTCCAATCAATTATAAAAGTGTATATGGATGAACATGGCATGTTGTGAAGATGGATTGTAGATGGTTTAGTCCTTCCAAGAGGGGTCTTGAAGCTACACGACTTTTTTTATTTTGATATTACAAAGTTTGTTGTGCATTTTTTTGTGAGTTAATTTTGTAATGGAATCTTATGTGTTAGGGTGCATCATGTTACACTTGTAAATTTGTGCACCATTTATGAGATGATAAGTCTACCATATAGTCAAATGTGGCAACAAGGTGGGTTGACATATGTAGATGTAGTTATCATGTTGAGAAGCAATTACAATGGAAAAATTATCACTCTTTGGTGTATGTTGATGACAGTTGATTGAAGTTGAGTGTGTGGTAGAAGTTGAGTGTGTGGTAGATAGTTGAAGTTCTAGTTTTTGACCAGCTTATGTACACTTGGATGGCCACACCACCCCTACAGTAGAGACCGAAACACTTGCAACATAGATTGGTTGGTAGGGAGGTTGTAGAACAAGAAATCTTGAGGCCAGTTGTAGTATTGGAGCCACAACTTGCAATGGAGAAACAACTAGTTGCGCATAATACTGAAGATGGTGGATAGGCTGTATTGGATAAATGGGGCAGCACACTATAGAGGTTGAAGTAGAGAGCAAAAATCTCTTGAAGAAGGCTTTGCATGATAGTAGGGGATTACTACAAAGCAAGCTCTTGCTTCTAAGCAAAGTAGGCATTTCTTATCGTTATCTAGGAGCTTGGGGTACAATGACAACCTACTTTGGTTATCTAGGAGCTTGCATAGTGAGTGTGATTTGGTGGAGGGACCAAGTGCCAACAATGTATTGTGATGAAAACTAATTTCTAGAGATTGCACTCTAGTGGCTGTTTAATTCCTCCTTTGATGTTGCAAAGGGCATCTACATTGACATACCAAATGTGCACACTAGCATTGAGTGAGCGAAGGGGAGTAGATGTAGTCACATTGATGATTGAGGCAATGAACAATGCAAATCTTGCGAGCTTTATGTTAGCAACAATGCTTGGCATGATCAAGTACTTGTGTCAAACTTGCCACATAGTTGATTGATGCATTGCACAGTACTACATTGCATAGGATCGACGAGCTTTGGATAGTAGTAATGGCCACAACAACAAGTACATATGAAGCAAGTTGAGTTGGACACAATGAAGAGAGCTGTTGCATAACGAGAACTGCAGGTTGATGCACTTTAATGCACCATTAACTAGAGAAGTGCACACATTTTGGCTCTTTGAATTGTGCATGATGGGCAAGTGAATTTTCAATTTTTTATTTGAATTTAGTTTGACACAAGCCTTGTCTATAGGCTATAAATCTTGAAAAATGTGGTGAAACACTGAAAAATAGTTGAAAATCCTGAAGTTATTATATTTAATTTTTTCTTAGCCAATCACAAATTGGGGCAAAATTATAGTATTCAATCTCACAACACCTAGTCACAAGAACGAAGTTTTTGATACCACCTCTCAGGTACCTGTCTGGTACATACATGATCGATATAAAATATGTAATTTCTATAGAATTAATATAGACTAAGAATGTAAGTATAGATGGTTGCCTGTGAAACAATAAGATGATAGGTTATATGTGGATAAAGTTCCTGTCAAGGTGAGAACCCTACTGTAAATCTTCAGTTAATGCACTTGACTAGGTCTGTGTGTACACCTGAGATAGCAAAGGCAATCAGATGAACAAATGTCTATAAATATTTTAGACACTATTTTTATTGATTTTAAGCTAGATCATGTTTTCGGAAGATTACATTGAGACTGTTTTCAGGAATAGCAACAGTAATTTAAGCTCTAATTATATCCAGGAGCCAATACTCAAAATTTGTTCTGGATGGTTGACTAAGTTAAGGAGTGTTTTTCAGACAATTTTTTATTTTTTAGTCATTTGGACATTTCTATCTACTAATAATATTGTTTTGATATAGACTCCTGTACCGGTTCTTTTATTGTATTGTTTTGATATAGACTCCTGTACCGGTTCTTTTATTGTATTGTTTTGTATATACATTGGCAGCTAAACCAGTCAACATGAAAATGTGTGTGTCTGTGGAGTGGACAATTAATCTTCAGGATATGCATCTTTTTTGTTTTTCAAATATGGAGTTTCTTTTGTTTTTCCCCCAATATATCAATTGAACTTGTAATATATTTAGTTAATTTATTTATTCATTACGGAAGTCATCATTTGCAATCATATTGCTTTAGTAATGAATGTTCATTTGTGCTTCGACAAAATATTTGTTGTATTATGATAACATGCTGTTTGTGATATGCAGATAATGTTTTTTCTTCCTTGGTGGGATTGAGGTTCTCTTGGCAGCTTACACCAGTAACAGACTCATCAAAAGATACACTACCACATCGGTTGGTTCATTTGCCATTAAGGAATGCTCCGTTGAGTGACTGTGGAGGTTTTTGTGGAGACATTGACACCCAGATTGAGCTTGAGGAAACTGTAAGTGGAAATTTATGAACATGCTAGAGTGTATAATACATGATAAAGATATTCTGTGGCTAGAAATAGGCTATCATGCTGCAATCAATGCATTCTTAGTGATGCCAATGGAGATGCTATTATAAGGGTTTTTGTGCATGCTTCTACTCATGTAATCTCCTTGGTTTTTGTTGTTTCTTTTCTCTGTAGGGTGGGGGTTCAGATCTCTATGTTGTAAGAGGTATTGATATAGGTCGTGAAAAGGTAACTGTATGTTTAGCAGAGCCAGAACTTGAACACTTATCAGATGCAATTGTTCTAACAGTAGCAGAAGCCATGTATCTTGAACCACCATCTCCTGTGTATGTTATTATTGGAACTCATCTGCATTACACATTGAAAGTTCTTCGTCGGAACAAACCACAAGGTCAGATAAAAGCATTGGTTCTATTAAATTGAATTTTGGATATGGCAAAGTTTAGAAGGCATGGAAACATATTAAGTTAGCCATGTGTATTGGATTTCTTATTACATTGTTAGTGCTAGGTGACCTAACTCTATTAAGATTGTTCTACTTGTAATGGCACCTTTCAGGTTAATCATTAAATAATAGGGCAAAGTTTATACCAGAGTTATAACACTTGATAACTAGGAAATTTTTACAAACAAGAATGCAATGTGTTAATCTATTTTAGTAAAATTAGTTATGACTGGGAAAGCATTGCAAACAAGAGATGCAATGTGTTAATACATTTTAGTAAAATTAGTTGTGGGTTGTTGTATACATATGGAAATTTTCCATAAAGGTGTTAAGTCGTTTGTCCTCTAAAGAGTCACTATGAAATTTGTGTCTCCCATATTTTAGGATGTTGTGCCTGTAGGTTTTAATCAGTGTTATTGCATAGCTAATGAATGGTACTTTCCAACACATTAGACAAGGTGTTAATCAGACTTTGATGCAAGAGATACTCAAAATTTGACTGAGGCATGGAAAAGTGATGAAAGATCACTAAAAGCACTGTATGGCTAGGTATACTAAAAGTGCTCCCTTGCCAGGTCGAGTGTAGGAGCAGACCAAAAGCACACGTTTGCTAGTTTGAGTGGTAAGAGGGGACAATGATGCACTTCTCTCAAGGCTCTTTTTCCAAGTTAAATGGCAAAGTTGACAAAATGCATTCTTTACGGGTATTTTGCCATGTTAAGTCATAGAGGTGATGAATGTGTGCTGCTCAGGTGTATTTTGCTAGGTTAAATCAAAATGGTATAGGTGATATGAATGCGCTCTTTAGGTGTATTTTGCTACTCCTCAACAGTGCTCCTAGTCTGTTTTAGACATAAAGAAGTAATAAAACATGAAGAGCAGGAGCACCATATTTGTGTGCATTTATTCAGAGCAGTTTACCATCAAATTTTCAAGATGCCATTAGCGTAGGCAACTTTTGGGTAGTTTCATAGAGGATCTGCCATTTTTCAGAATAAAACTGTTATTTTTAGCAGTTTTTTTTAGAATCGCATCAAATTACTATTTTTAGCAGTCGCTTTTTTGAAGGTTCTATATTTGGACAGACTGGCTGAAGGCCTATTTTCAGGGTGTTTTGCTCAGTTTTTATTTCAGCTTTGTTTAGGGTAGTTTTATGCTTTAGCGTTCTTTCATGCTTACCTTTTTAGCAGCTTTAGGCATTTTTCTTTAAAGATATTGATTTTTATGATAAATTAATTATCATTTTAAATCTCAAAAATTGGGTTTTGTAACCTTATAAATAAGTGCTTGGACCAGATGACCCTATGTTTATGCTGCTGAAATATTGTTCAATCTGTTATCCTTTTGTTTGCAATTACTGTGTAATTTCATTAATTGAATTGAAAGTGGATTCTAGTGTCAAGCTTTGTTATTGATGTTATTTGTTTACTTAGGCTGTAGCTTTGTATGCAATGCAGCTTTTCAATTGTTGAAGTTGTGTGTTGTTGCTTGTCAAAGTTATTATTCTTTTCGAAATCTTGAGAACATCCACTTATTGGTTTCTGCTTTTAGCTGGTGAATAGGTGTCGTGTTGTATGAGTTAATTCATAAAATCTATTGAGTCTTGCTTGTGAAATAAGAGTTGTTAATAGTCTTGTGCTCATACCTGGGGCCAAAAAATAAGGTAGAAGTTAGTTTCATGTGTTTCACTATTGCAAACCTGCTAGAATATATTGTATAGTGTTAATAATTCTATGTTTTGCCTATAGCTTAGTGCCTAGGGTTAGTTTAGTTCTCGGGAAGTTTTCTCTTATAATTTGAAGAGAGGTTTTATCTAACATATTTTTTTTTTGGGTACGTAAATAGAGTATTGTATTAATGATCAAAAAAGATTTACATTCACCATGCAGACACTATGTGTCAATAGACTGTCACAGCAAGGCATGCTGTCAAAGGAACCAGCCCACACCACAAAACAGCTGACCACCCAGGCCGTTAGACAAGCAAACTATGGAGACCCCAAAACACGACGTTACAATTTTGCATTTTGGTTTTATCTAACATATTTGTGTTGTCTTGAGAAAGACAATTAAAATGCTCTCATGAGGTTAAATTTTTACTGGCTCGAATTCTTACTTAAATAGATCTCTCATATGGAAAATACTGGAATTCTTACTTAAGTAGATCTTTGAGTGGATTATTTGTCTTGAACTGACTAAATTTTCTTTGTGGTGATTTCCTGCTACCTATACTGGTTATACTTTGGGATTTTTCTTTTTTCTAAATTGCAAGTTTATGTGATGGAACAAGTTGGGCTCCTTGATTAAAAGTCAGGGAAGCATGGGAACAATTATTGAATCACATGAAAGTTTGAAACATAATTGGCTTGGAGTATTAAACTAATTTTGTCATGCCATGTTAGAAGCTTGTGATACATACAAGCTATTATTTTTTGTTGTATGTGTTGTCTAGTCACGTGGCTCACAAAATAGCTACCATGGATGGTTGAAATCTAAAGGAGGGTCACCTTGGATGTTTTAAATTTGGCATGCACTATGAATTAGATGAAATCAGCTTTACTTTGTTAAAGGTAAAACATAGTACTTGTTTACATGTAAATTGTATTATCTTTATTTTAATTTACTTGACATCAAATGTGTGAAAATCATATAGAAGTTAGAACTGGAGAGTTTCAAAATTGATTGTATTTGGAAGAAGAAAAATAAATTATATTATGTTCACAAGTGACTAAAGCAGCTGTTGGATTTGGATGTACATATAGTTTTTTGTTAGATAAGTGCTTGGGTAAATATACTTGATGTACGAGTAAAGTAAATGAAAACATATAACTATAGATGTAAGGCTTTTTTTCACTCTAATAAGGAACACAACTGCAAGTAATCACAGAAGACTAACTAGCCAAAAATTAATTAAGTACCCTGCATGTTTCAAGACGCATAATTATACCAAATATGGTTTGATT
>VDFB02345173.1:0-50958 GCA_007258455.2 Sequoia sempervirens
TTTATCATCCATTGCAAGAATTTCTGGAATTGTAGGCCTGGATTGCTTCCCATTTCTTTGACTTTTTTGATATTGCACCATTATTATGCTCTCAAACTTCAAACAGAGTTGCCAATCTCCTTTCACATGGAGATATCTTCAAAATTATGAGGAAAGAAAGCACTAATTTTTCAATTCGAATTCCCTAGCGGAGTCGCCAAAAACTAGTTGGTGAACAGATTTTTCCTTTAAAAATTAATACAAATTGACTCCATTTTTCCCAAAAAGAGGACTAATCTATGAACAACAGATGGATAATCACCATTGCATTGGTGATCTTCCTCTGAGTTTTAGTTGAGGTAGAACTCCCTCTTCTGATATAAATTTTGATTTTTTGAATTTAAATAAAATTGGGGTATATTTTTAACCAGAAAGAAAGAAAGGAAAACAAACATCTATCCATAGCCATGAAAATAGATGTGATTAAAAGTGATTTAAAACTACCAAATGAACTGAAAATTAAACTAACAAACTATCAACATCATGACTCACAGATTTGACTATTGAAAGTTTGTTGACTCGACTCATTGCAATTTCAACACTCGTTGCAGATAAATGAACAAAATACCAAAGAACAACACATCCTCACAGGGAAATGCCATGTGGAGTCGAGAATCGACATTTTTTTTGTAATGTCTCCTTATTAGAGACATGAAATGCACAAAAGATTGTTTGATAAAGATCAATGAAAGGTTGATGGAATAAGATAAATGAAATGCATTATTATCAGCTAGTGCATAACTAACATGATCAGATTTGACTTATTACTCTTGATTGGAAAAGATCTTTGCCTTGTTTCCTCTTTCCTAACCCCTTTGGATGGTAGATTTACTGTGCCAAAGGCGCATGCATGATCTCGAGTTGGACACCCTCAAGGTTTATTACCTGTCTTGGGCTTAGTCCAACATTGGACCGATTTACCTGCCTTTCCCTCCGCACACTCCCTATCCTTTGAGTGCTAGCGAAAGGGAATGTCGGCCCGGAGTCTATTCATCAAGGTAAAATCATAAAAGTTCAAGGAAGCACAATAATTGCTGTAAGCAACATTATTGTGGTATTGACAAATATTATCCATTAATCTCTCTATGCATTCACCTATCATATTAATCGAATTCACAATTCATCACAGATTAAAGTGTTATAAACATTCATTGCTATTTAACTTGACAAGGTAAGGATTACTTATCTGAATCTTATTGATCTGCAGACTCTCTTGCTTTTCTTCCGTCAGTGGTACCCTTTGAATAATATATATATGTATTAAATGACCTTACCCTTTTAATGCATATCAGTCACAGATTGTACCATTGTTGCCCCCATTTCGAGAGGAGATGCTATTTCTTAGTCCTCCTTTAATTCCATCATACTGGAGTAAGACTCCTTAATATTTTATTACTGTAATATCTCCCTGAAGCGTTTTCCCTTCTTGATGTTATTCCTAATCCATAATATCACTAGATGATTATTGCAGATGGGGCTTATTTGTCTTGCTGTTTGATATACTTATAGTATTCTGTTCTTCTCCAGGCCATGTCCTCTTGGAAGTTCATGGATATCTTTTAAATATCCATCTGGTGGGAAGTTGCTCCCTTTCCAAACCGTGGTGTCTTTTGAATAATTGAGACCTTTTATTCGTTGACTTAAGGAATCCTTTTATTAACACTAGCCGTTTCCTAACCATTCGATACTCATTAAGTTGATACTATCTTTACCACAGAGAATTGAATATTTTAGTGATATCTTCCCCACAAGAAATATCAACTTTAGACGCTTTCTGTGGTTGATCACCCGCGGAAGATTCCTCCAAAGACATCTTCTAACATTCACATCAGCTGCTTCCAACCCGTCAGACCCCACTGATATCGAATAACTCCTTGGCATCTTCTATCCTTAATTGGAGTGCGTGCCTTTGCTAAGAGGGCCACAATTCTAGGAGATGTGATTCTAGTGATTTCGTCTTATCCGGTAGCTGGAATATATGAGATTTGTTTGCTCGTCTCTTTGAACATAACCCAATAACATGTTCCTGTATCATGTTTCTCATTATCCTTCATTCCATCGATCAGAATATGCCTTTTTTGAGATTCTTTTTCCTATTTACTTATTCACTCCTTTTTTTATTTCCTTTTCTCCATCCTTTTAGAACTTGCTTCGATTTCTCCTTATATTCGATCCAGGGGTATTTACTTGGGACGTGTCTGTATGCATTTTCCGCCTCACTTGCTTGGCAACAGTTCATGGTATCGGTTGGATTTATTCTGACCAATTCTTCATGTTCGACTGATGCTTTTATTAGTCGTCCCTTATTAAGAGCCGCTCAGGAATTATTTGTCTTTCCTTTACGTGGTGTTATTTATATGTTATGCTTTGTTTTATTTATCTCTCTTTTATTTTATATGTTGGATATTATTTCTTTTATGGAATCATATTTATTTGTTTAGAATATGTATTATTATATTTATGATGTTTATAAATTATAATCAGACTCACCATTACAAAATTGATTATTCTATAGTATAATTAGAATATTACTTTTGATAATTATAATTATATTGTATTTACTCATGTTTGGATTTTTGACAATTATTTGTATTTTATTTATCTCGTTTCCCATGCTCTTGATCCCAATGCTACAATTACTAGGGACATGATAATCCTCCCTGCCCAAGATTGCTTGCCCTCAAGCAATCACATTTCAAACATCTTTTGACTTCCAAACCAAATTTTAATCATAGAACACCATGGAGTAATCTCGTTGGAAGACACATTTGTAATGAAGCAAACGCATGGAGATACTTAACGAAGTATAAATACACGTAGTATATGCCGGGATATAGGTGGGTTACAAAGTATACCCATAAACACACATAGGTCGCAAAGTATGAATGCATGCAAGCCGCAAGACATACACACATGAATACCAATCACAGTGTATACACATGATCATACGTAAATCATAAAGTATGCTACAATGTATACACAAAAGCACTTGGATATATTTGAATACACATAGATCATGTGGTATATACTTGAATGTATTTGAATACATAAGTCACACTTGAATACACTTAGGGTATGAATCATAGTTATATACATAAGACATGAAGCAATCACTTAGGACATGGATCATACACTCGAGTACAAAGGCGAGTGTCACAACATCTATACACGCAGTTCTGAATTGCACTCAAATACACATGAAACATGAATCAAACACCGGCATACATGAGAAGATTATTCATGGAGTAATTATGTTAAAAACACTTAAGATATAAGCAAACATCTAAGAAGTGAAGCATATCATGAACTCATGAAACATATACATGGAGTGTATCCACGGAGTATCCGTAAGTCATCCATTGTAAGCAGTAGTACACGACTCCACAGAGTCATGAAGTATACATAGAAGCATGAATCATTCGCATGATAACAGATGATTACTTATAAGTCATAGAAATACATGTAGGGATATGCAAGGTATTGGAATACACATTGGCAAAATCATATACATGAATACACATGAGATATGTAGATCATAACACAAGGTACATACCGGCATTCAAACGGGAGGACACATGAAGCATGAAGTATTCGTATTAGCACATATGAATACATATACAATCATACACTTATGCAAGGCCATAGGCATACACGTGCAAGCATTCGCATGGATCACATATGCTGAATACACGTCAGGTATTGAGAAAATATCTCAATGGCATACAAGAGGTACACATATAATCACTCATGTTGAATACATATCATAAATGAAGCAAATGATCATACATGAAATAGTCACAAGGTAGGCACATAAGATATTGTAAGCCACAATCATTGCAGAAATGAAGCTAGTAACATGTTGAAGATACATAAGTCACGTTATGAAGCCTATTTGAGGTATTAAGAAGGCACTCCTATATCAAACATGGATTAACCACACACACAAGCTTTCATGAAACAATCATGCTAAAGGCACATCAAATGTAATCGCTCGCAAGCTATGATACATACACTTAGGAATAAGTAAGACACGTTAATACACTCAAGGTGTGCAAATACACTCAGAGAGGTATACATGTTCAATCGGAAGTATACACTCAGGAAGTAGAACATACATAACAGAAATATACACATGTAGTAAACATGCTAAAGCACATTAGGCATAAAGCAAGTATGTAAGACATGTGGCACACCCATAAGTTACGAATCTTACATGTAGCTGTACAGGCTATGAGAAATACATGGAGCATACGCCGACTCAAATACATAAGGCATGAAGTATTTACATATAGGAAATTACACATAGAGCGAGAAGCATTTAGTCATTACATAAGACATGAATATGTAGAGCATTCGTGTACACTCAATTTTACTTCTATGCATGGAATAGAAGCATATCGTGCATTCAATACATAATATGAAGCATTCATTTGAATATACATAAAGCACAAATTGATCACATGTAGAGCATAGGTATAAGAATGATCGTAGATACACTTCAACAAATACATATAAGGCATGAATTATGCTACACAAAGTATACATTTAAGAATAGAGTAGTTATGTATTAGAGTTCATTAGTCATGAAGTACATACTTGAATTCAAGGTCACAAGGTATAAAAATGCGTCATGGAGTATATACTCGAATACATATACAAGTCACGGAGTATACACTCGAATACAACTACAATCATAGAGTACACACTTGAATACAACTGGAGGGTCATAGAGTATGCACTCAAATACAATCACAAGACATAGAGTATACACTCAAATACGAATACAATCGAATGAAGTATACCGTCAGACAATGGGGGAGGGGATTCAGTGCATCCCATACTACACCGTTGTCCTGTCCACCATCCCAAGGTCATCAAGTATATACATGAGTATGAAGCATACACGTGAATACACACGATACACACAAGGTATAAAAATGCGTCATGGAGTATATACTCGAATACATATACAAGTCACGGAGTATACACTCAAATACAACTACAATCATAGAGTACACACTTGAATACAACTGGAGGGTCATAGAGTATGCACTCAAATACAATCACAAGACATAGAGTATACACTCAAATACGAATACAATCGAATGAAGTATACCGTCAGACAATGGGGGAGGGGATTCAGTGCATCCCATACTACACCGTTGTCCTGTCCACCATCCCAAGGTCATCAAGTATATACATGAGTATGAAGCATACACGTGAATACACACGATACACAAAGTATTCACATGAACATATGTTACAAAGCATACACATAAGTCACAAAGTAAACCTTTGAATACACTTGAATACACATACATTATCTCAAAGTATACACTAGAAAACATGTAAGGCACACAGGATGGTAGGAACATGCTCTGATACCACTTGTAATGTCCCCTTATTAGAGACATGAAATGCACAAATTAAATTTTTGATTTTAAAGATTGTTTGATAAAGATCAATGAAATGCATTATTATGAGCTAGTGCATAACTAACATGATCAGATTTGACTTATTACTCTTGATTGGAAAAGATCTTCGCCTTGTTTCCTCTTTCCTAACTCCTTTGGATGGTAGATTTACAGTGCCAAGGGCGCGTGCACGATCTCAAGTTGGACACCCTCAAGGTTTATTACCTGTCTTGGGCTCCATCCAACATTGGACTGATTTACCCGCCTTTCCCTCCACACACTCCCTATCCTTTGAGTGCCAGCGAAAGGGAATGTCGGCCTGAAGTCTATTCATCAAGGGAAAATCATAAAAGCTCAAGGAAGCACAATAATTGCTATAAACAACATTATTGTGGTATTGACAAATATTATCCATTAATCTCTCTATGCATTGACCTATCATATTAATCGAATTCACAATTCATCACAGATTAAAGTGTTATAAACATTCACTGCTATTTAACTTGATAAGGTAAGGATTACTTATCTGAATCTTATTGATCTGTAGACTCTCTTGCTTTTCTTCTGTTAGTGGTGCCCTTTGAATAATATATATATGTATTAAATGACCTTACCCTTTTAATGCATATCAGTCACAGATTGTACCATTGTTGCCCCTGTTCCAAGAGCAGATGCTATTTCTTAGTCCTCCTTTAATTCCACCGTATTGGAGTAAGACTCCTTAATATTTTATTACTCATATATCTCCCTGAAGCGTTTTCCCTTCTTGATGTTCTTCCTAATCCATAATATCACCAGATGATTATTGCAGATGGGGCTTATTTGTCTTGCTGTTTGATATGCTTATAGTATTCTGTTCTTCTCCAGGCCATGTCCTCTTGGAAGTTCATGAATATCTTTTAAATATCCTGCGATCTAGTGGGAAGTTGCACCCTTTCCAAACCGTGGTGTCTTTTGAATAATTGAGACCTTTTATTCGCTGACTTAAGGAATCCTTTTATTAACACTAGCCATTTCCTAACCATTCGACACTCATTAAGTTGATACTGTCTTTACTACGGAGAGTCGAATATTTTAGTGATATCGTCCCCACAAGAAATATCAACTTCAGATGCTTTCCGTGTTTGGTCACCCATGGTAGATTCCTCCAAAGACATCTTCTAACATTCACATCAGCTGCTTACAACTTGTCAGACCCCACTGATATTGAATAACTCCTTGGCGTCTTCTATCCTTGATTGGAGTGCGTGCCTTTGCTAAGAGGGCCACAATTCTAGGAGATGCGATTCTAGTGATTTCATCTTATCTGGTAGCTGGAATATATAAGATTTGTTTGCCTGTCTCTTTGAACATAACCCGATAACACATTCCCGTATCATGTTTCTCATTATCCTTCATTCCATTGATCAAAATATGCCTTTTTTGAGATTCTTTTTCCTATTTACTTATTCACTCCTCTTTTTATTTCCTTTTCTCCATCCCTTTAGAACTTGCTTTGATTTCTCCATATAGTCGATCCAGGGGTCTTTACTTGGGACGTGTCTGTATGCATTCGCTGCCTCACTTGCTTGGCAATAGTTCATGGTATCGGTTGGATTCATTCTGACCAATTCTTCATGTTGTTCGACTGATGCTTTTATTAGTCATCCCTTATTAAGAGCTGCTCAAGAATTATTTGTCTTTCCTTTACTTGGTGTTATTTATGTGTTATGCTTTTTTTTATTTATCTCTCTTTTATTTTATATGTTAGATATTATTTCTTTTATGGAATCATATTTGTTTGCTTAGAATATGTATTATTATATTTATGATGTTTATAAATTATTAAATTATAATCAGACTCACCATTACAAAATTGATTATTCTATAGTATAATTAGAATATTACTTTTGATAATTATAATTATATTGTATTTACTCATGTTTGGATTTTTGACAATTATTTGTATTTTATTTATCTTGTTTCCCATGCTCTCGATCCCAATGCTACAATTACGGGGGACATGACATTTTTGGAAAATGTTTCAGGTATCAAAATGCAGAACCTTGTCCGATTCCATAGAGTTTCTGAGCTGTACGTAATTCCAATACGTCCTGTACCTGGAATTGGCGAGTAAAGCTGCTGATTCGGTAACTTAGCTTAAAGTACATAAAAAGGGGACAACTTAAGTCTTTTGGCTAGGAAACTCTTAAGTTGCCTAAAAAGACGTGCCCATAACTTAAAATAACTTAAGTTCACTTAAGTTGCATAAAAGACGTGCACGCAACTTAAGAATACAATTTAGAACAAGCCAAAGACTCCATATCTTACCCAATGGTGCTCTACGTCCTCTTCCTGTTGGGTAATCCAAGGAAAGGACAACGAATCTGCTGCTAATCATCTTGATTTGAGTTGGGGACATTACACATTGGTGGAGATGCTCTTTGTAGAGAGGAGTGGAAAGTGTGGAGCTATAGATTTGTTTGGTGGAATTTTTATTGAGGAAATAAACCGCTTGCTTTGCATCAGGGGTGCATTTCTAATCTCTGGCACAATAGAGAGATTGTTGAGAGTATTTTAAGACAAAATGCCTCTTGCTTGAACCTAAAAAATGAACCCTTTCTTTCATAAAATAAAGCCTTGTTTAATGTTGAGTTGCCTGTGGAATTGACTTCTAATACTGAAAAATTGGAGAACTTAAAATGGCAGGATGGTATTGGGTTTTTAAAAATTAATTCTTCCAAGTTATCCAACATGCCGACTGACTCCCAACAGGTGATTGAGCACATTAAAAAATGTTGGAATGTTGATTTTGATAGTAAGCCCTGGTCAAACAATTTTTTTGGAGGTCTATGAAAGGGGATGTGGACATAATGACCTAAGGAATAGGATCAACCGCTTGCATTCTTGCATGGTATGGAAGTGTTTTTAGCCTTTAGGTGATCAGTCATCATCAGACTAGAGATGTATGCCTGTGCAGATTTGGGCACTTACAAAATTTAGACTAGAATCGAAGCTTGGTCTGGGACCGATCAGGGTTCTTGCGGAACCCGGTATCAGAGTTCTTAATGAATCTGCAAAATCATTGCATTAATATTAATTGTGAAGGTTGGAAACACGTAATATGAAGTATTTGTTTGCCACTAATCAAGCTGGCACCACCCCATAGAATGGACAAAATGATTTATATGGAGGCATCGACATTTGTAGCCAGATGCTACACTATTGAAGTGGTTGTAGAGAAGGAAGCATGTTCCAAAAGAAGTGTTGTGTTGGGCAGAGTGATCTTTATGGCTATGCATCCTTCTCTCTATGCTTGAAGGTTAAAGCATCTCAATCAAGGGGACCTGTTATAAAGTTAGTTATACTTATTGATCTGTTGCAGAAATGTGTCTCTTGATAGTTACCCATCACCGTATATTTATCTGATGTCCAAATCTGTTATAGTCATCACATATCCTTATTATTCTGTGTCATTACTCATGGATAGCTCCCATTGGAATTAAAAAGAACTGGATGTCATGCCCCCACAATTGCAATACTAAATCTTGGCTGACTAGTATAAAGAAGTTATTTATTTATTTTATTTTTTTAATAAAATCAACTTAAATTACCCATAGGTGGCCGACCTTACTCATCAGTTTTATATATAAACAGCACAAGACAAATCAGTGTATGGAAAGAATAGTACAGTGACAAAATGTGAGCAAATAAGGAGACAACGATTACAATTGTCAATGAGTGGTTACATATTAGACAAAAGACATATCGATTCATTCATGATAATAAGGGATCGATTGACATTAGAAAGAACAGTGATTATTATTAACAGGTGCAGCGATTAGTTTAAGGGCTGCGATCTCCCTCAAAGCAGATCAGCGATAATATTAATAAATATTAATTATCCCTTAAGCGATTAGGAGATAATATTAGTTATGATCATTAACAATGGACATGCCTCTTGGACAAATGCATACCATGAAGGGGGGTGTCTCTTAGCCTTTCGTAGATATAAGAAGAAGTGAAGTCAGTAGCAATCAGCATGGAAAAAAGGAATAAAAGGATCTATTTCTGAGTATCAGCAGATTTATTCAGGAAGAATATATGAGCAGATTGGGAGATAAAGAATGGAGGTTTCTGGAATAGAATATCAGAAGAGAAATAAGCAGATCTAACACAGAAATAAGGACATATCAATAAAGAAGAATGAATATTATTTGAGCAGAAATATATAGAATGGAATATAATCAGATTTAAGGCAGATATATGAACAGCAAATAAGGACAGGAAGAGGAGGAGTATTTCCTGAGCATAGCAATATGATCCTCAGATTTGGAAGAAGAAATATGTGGGAAGAAGTTGGCTCAAGGAGAGATAAATGAAGATAAGTGATAAATCAATAAGAGTTGTAAATTGGATGTAATTCAATATACATATATATAATGAATACACACACACACACACACACACACACACATATATATATGATGAAATATACACATATATAATATGATTATGCACTAATGATGCTTGCAGCAATTATTAATCCTTATTAGTAATTATTCATCTAACTTAATCTATTTGATTCTCTTTAAGCAATATCTTCTAAATATTAGAACAAATCGAACAACAAGGAAATTGGAGCAAATCAGACATAATTATCTGCACTCAGCAGACAAGGGCAGAAGTCAGCATTTATTAATACGTTTGCATCCTAGAATATAGCAGTCTTATATTAGCTAGTATTGTTGTATGCTCTATCATGATTATTGTATGGAATGATATATTTATTATTGATATGTTTTGTGTTATTTTTCTCATCAAGCAACCATGAGGAGGAATGGGGAAAATACCAGTAGGGTGAGCAGATACTATACTTCTAAGTATGCCACTCTATGATGGATGACTCTGTGTCTGCCACTTAGGGCCAGGGGGGGTGAGTGTCCGCCCTTGGGCTTAGAAAGAGGATGTCTACAGACCTCCTATGGTAGTTCTTTCCCCAATCTCTACATGGATTGGTTGTTGGGATGGATAAGGATGGATAGGGAAAGCAGATACATGTGTATCCACATAGTATGCCACCCCATGTTGGATGACTGTGTGTCTGCCTCTTGGGGCCAAGAGGGATGGTATATCTGCTCTTGGGCTTAGCATGGGAAGCTTCAGGCGGGTTTATCATGTTTATCATCCAAGTCCTATTATGATTAGACTCCCACTATGCATTATGGGTATTGTATAGTTTATACAGTTTTGAAATAATTATATATTTTTACATGGTTTAAATGGATAAGACATTTATTATGTTTTGATCACATGAATTATATTTTCAATATTGTTCAACGTGATTGCAGGACCTAAACCAAGTTTTATATTGCTTCAAGCATATAATTGGTTAGTTATAACCCTAACCACATTAAAATTTTGATTCCAGGGCAAGATTTAGGGCAATCCCAAAAGGGGACATTACACTGGAAGAGCAACTTTCATCTACACCAAACTCACTAGTTCTAGACTTGTAGACAGCTCTTTAATTGCACCTCTTCATACAAACATTATTTCAGATCCATGAATCGAAGTCAAGTCATACTCGTACAACTCCTTATTCAACATGAAAGTAAAACTATCATTGCCTGTATATGAATCAAAGTAAGAGCATCATAGTAAACATGAAAACATTAGAATCAGGTGTACAACTGCCGGTTAAATCAGGGATGCTATATTTACTCTCACAGTAAACATAATAACATTTAAGTCATAGGCAGGTGCAAATTGAGTACACAGGGATAAAGCCAATGCTAAAATATCTCTATAACAAGCATGTCTCCACAATCAATTTGCATCTTACATCCTTCATTTCACTTTCCCTCCATTTTTGAAACAAATAACAAGAAATTCAGTAGTATATCTTTTTCACAATCTCCAAGGATATTGTGATAAGCCCTTCTATACCAAAAACATTTAAAACAGCAAAAATGTTTAGATGAGAGCTGAGAATAGAATCAAATTGGCAACATCTACATTGCATGAATATGGATGAGTAATAATGTGGTTTCAGAATCTGATACAAACATGCGAAATCTTTGAAAAGACTTTGATACAATATATCTGGTATATTGCATATATAACACTATAAAAACTATATAAGAAGGAAATACTACATAACATATAAAAGAAAAAAATTCCAGCCGAAAACCCTCTAAATAAAGCACAAAGATGAGCAGCACGTTGGATTTCTATGTAATGAAATAGTTTAATTATTTTTTTTCATTTCTGTTTTTTTAAAGTATAGAAATGGAATTGTGGGTTTAGATGGTAGACTCCAACAATGGATAACTGCATGAAGCTTTTAAATGGTTAATTTTCTAAATCAAATGGATAAAAAAAATAGTGAGACAGGATTCCAACAATAAAAAGCCAAAGTGAAATCAGAAAGAATATACGGTTGCCATAAGGAACATAAAGAAAAAGGAATGGGAACTCTAGGGTGAAGAAACCAGAAGACCTCCTACCATATTCTTTTAGCTTCAACAAGTAAATACTGTTTACCCTAGGAATTCTCACTTTGTAATGTTATGGTTGCTTGGAGCTTTTTGAATTGCTTTGTCTAACAAATAGATAGGATATATCATATAAGTAACTGTTGTAATCCTATAAAATGCATTGAAAGTGGTTCTTCTTTTCCCCTCCTTATAGAAGGTTTGTAACTTTGGTTTTGTTTACCCTTGAAATTCTGAAGTTGGTAATGTTATGGTTTAGAGATTATTTTAATTTCTGTCTCACAAATAGATATGACATAAGTAACTGTGTAATCTTTGAAATGCATTCAAATTGATTCTATTTTTTTACTTGAAGGTTTATATTTTTTGTTTTGTTCTATGCCCCTTTAAGCTCCAATGTAAATTGCTATTTGTAAAGTCATGCAAACATATTTTTAAAAATGCATGCCCAATCAGGAACTTATGTAAGTTGCTTTATCTTTGCAGACTGAATGACGAAATGAAAGGCACAGGAAATCTAGCTGCTCAATTGTATCCTACAATTGCTATCCCTAGCCTCTTGAATTTGCTCAAATGCTTATATAGTTTAACTATAACTTTCACTAAATACAATCAAATTCATAAAAGAGTGAGGGAACAAAAAATATAAATGAAATTGTGGGCTTCGATGGTATACTCAAAATTTGATAACTGCATGAAGCTTTTAATTGCTAACATGGTATTTGAGATAAGTTTTGGTCTTAGGTATCCACAATTCAAGAAACATCACCATGGCAAATAGTTGAGAGAACTTGGTGATATTCCAGAAAAAGAGATCTTGGTGTTCATTCCTATAGTGAAAGAAGAATAGATTTGGGAAAACTCATTTGATCACTTTTTAGAAATATGAAATGTTTAAATCAGCTATATAGAAAAATATGAAGATTGGCAAGCCTTAGTCCTTTTGCTGGCAATTATATATACAAACCTGCTATAAGTTTCCATAGACAGTAATGGATGTTGTGTACTTGCAAAATGTAAATTTCTCTACACTTATGTTGTACAGCTGTGCTCCTTGTGCCAATTTTACATCTTCCATAAGGGCTGTATTTTAAAGATCCATCCCCTGGCTCTTATTACACTTGGAAAATGCAAATCTGATAGACGTCCTGGGCCAAAGTGAATAGATTGGATAGATGTATAGGGTTAGTGTTCAATGCAACCTATTCAATTGTAAGGATAAAATCCTAAATGCTAAAAGTACATATAAAATCTACTGAAGATTCAGTGTAAGAGCTGGAGTATGGTCATCGCCAGAATCTGTTACGAAATAGTTGCACCAAATTATGAAATTCCTTAATTAAAACTCTAGATTTATAATCCCATGCAAGCTATTCAATTGTAATTAACTTCAAGAATTTATTTACTCTATTATACGTTAGGATCCAAGATTTATTTTAGCACACAATGAAATCAAACCTTAAAAGAAAATGTTTATGATACTAATCTAAAAATTTAATCAAACAACACTAATATTACTCTTCAAAACTAAAACATATACTCAACATTTGATTTGTGATCTTGCATTCTTCAAGCAATGAAACCAATGAGATCAACTCTCCAAAATTCGTTCTAGTACTCTCAATCCTTACCAAAACTTTCACAAATCTTCTTACACCTGACGGGGAGAGGGGGGGACGGGGTGGGGAGTTGATGGGTCCCTCCATTACATCTGACTGTTGAATAGGAAGTGCCAACTACTAATTTTTAACTCTTCTCTGCTGGCTTGCATGTCTTCAAATTACTAAACTCTTGAATATTATTTAATCAGAAGTTTCAGCTCCCTAAGAAAAATCTTAACTCTATAAATGGAGATAAATTTAAAATATCAGTAGTCTATATAAGTGAAACTGACAACAATACTTATATAAATGGTACTAGAAATTTAAAATCCTATTAATAGGAAAGCAGTGTTATTTTTGAGGCAATATACGTTATGGAGTAAAAATAATACTGTACAAGCCGTGGCAAATGAGCTTCAGTAAGTTTTAAAAAATTAAATATAATACTGTGGTCTATTTCAATATTATATTAGTGTATTCTTTGTTTCTATTTGGGAGTAGGATATCCCGCTGAAGTTAAATTGCAGGTAATATTGTGTTCTATTTTAACATTGTCATATTAACACATTACTCAGGGCTGCAATATGAATTTTTAGACATACCATGTAATTCTTGACAAAGAAAAGAAAATCATTGAAGCGAACTGTAGACCACTTGGATTCCTTGGTGACACGGCACCTTCCACGTACATGACGACTTGTATTTCCTAAAAAGTCCAAGAAACTGCTTTATTTGTTCAGGGAATTATAGATTTTCCAGATCATGATAGTTTGTATTATCTTCCACCGAAATTTACCTCATCATTGTAATAATTCCTGCAATGTTGATTGTAATTTGTAGGGTACATCGAGTTCATATAAGCACTATGCTTTATAAATTTATTTCAATAAGGCTCATTTTTCATTTCAAAAAAATCCCTTGAAAGGTGTTGATAGATGTTATTCATTTTACCTGCATGATTTATCATTGACTTATTGTATTGCCTAATCATGAGCCTGTTTAATATGGCAGAATAGTGCATTGTTTGGTGCTAAAGATTAAATACTTGGGTTGTTTTTCAAGTGACAATGCACAAATTAAATATTTTATGGGCACACTTGCTATGCACTTGATATATACTTTGCTTTGGAAGTTTTAGCAAATTCTTAGAAATTATTGGCTCTCCTTGGCTTATACATATTGTTTGGCACTGTTTAAAATGCAAGCAGTCCTTGTAGCTTTTATATTTTAAACTCAAATATATTCCTTGAGTATTTCAAATTTGCATGGATCTATATAATTCAAACAGATGTTTTTGTGGTATGTAATATTAAGCTGTAAGCTTGTTAATCTCTTTACACCAAAGCCCCAATCATATGTGGAATTTTGTTATTAGCAATTCATGTTTAATGTATTTCTAATTTAAGATGTTTGAGTAGCTTTTGTGTACAATGATAGAATATTTTTGCTATCTATTTTGTTTTAATAGTTTTTATAACATAAGATGCTTGACAAATAACTTTGCTGTAAAGCATTGATAAGACTTTGATTTAACCATTAGTGGGTAATGCCATCGATTGAGAAGCTGGATCACATTGAAGTTGCATCTCGTCATTCAATAACTTTATCAATTATGATTAAAAGCAATGGGTGTGGTGCCACATTAGGTGGGTATAGAGTCGAGTTCTTTATCACCTAAAAGGAGGATATCATAGATAATCTAAAGGACGACAAAATGACATGTCACCACATTACTAATAGGGAAACACAAGTTTAAATAACAAACGCCTCTCAAAGGGGGAAACACAATACAATATGACTATATACAAGGGTGAAACCCCTTCAAACGTTAATGGGAAAGATGATTGGGAAAGATACATTTATTATCTCCATAGAAATGACTGATTTTGCAAAGTCAAATTCACAAATAATCAAATTTGCTGTGCATTCCTTTATGTTTATGTTGCTTGTCCCAAAGGAAAATAAGATCACGCACATTGAAATATCTTTTACGAGCTTTTCTATCAAAAAATTTCTTGACATGTTCTTGATGTTTTGTGATCTTACCTACATATTTTGTCTTGTTTTTATAAGCTGTGATAGGTATGTAATTTTTTTTTTCTAGTGGCTCTTTGAACTCATTATCCTCCCTTGCCAATGCCAACAATAAAGCTGAAAGCTCAAGGATGATTGACAAAGCCACATTTGTGCCATACATGATTATTAATAGAGAAGTACCAATCACCCTCTTTGGAGTGATTTAGTCTGCCCACAAGGTGTCATACAACTCTTTGTGTCAGCTTTATTGATTAGTGTCAACCTTTTTTGAGTGATTACATTATAATATTCTTATTGTAAGACTCAACTTGTACACCACTTTATAACTAATAAATTGATGAGTGAGATAAAGTTATCCTGTACTCAAAGAAAAATCCCAATATCTCTTTTGAAGAAAAGCTTGATGCATTATCACTCACTATCTTACATTCCAAACCATGAGAATATTTTATTTCAAGAAGTCACAAACCATATTTTAAGTTGCTTGCTTTATTGAAATGTCCTTAACCGCTTAATGCAATAGTTTGCCTCAATGAGAACATAAATGTACCCTTTATTATAATTTGGATTAAGAGGTCCATTGAAATCCAACACTCCTTGCGAAAAGGGTGCCTCTTTAATAACCAACTTATGAGGAATAACAACCATCTTAAGTTTTCCCACAAATTGTTGACTTGAAAAATTTGCACCACTCGTAGGTATCATGGAACATGGCAGTTTAGTAATATTGTGCACTTAAGATTTGAATGCTATCACTCTTGAAGAAAAAGACTCTACGACAAGCCTTATCATGAAAATTTTCTAGGAACATGTGTTGTTCCTTATGCATCTCTAGGATGTTCCATTCATAAAACTCTTTTATATAACATATGCTTCCAAAGTACAAACTCGTGCTTTCAATCTCAATTCCTATTTTTCTCCTTATCCATATGGTTCAAACAATCTCCATAAGTTATAATAAGCTATATTTGAATACCATTCATTCAAAGAATTTGAAAAATAATACCAATTGTTGTTAAACTTCCCTTATATCCACAACCTTTTTTATCTTTATTTTTATCTCTACCTTTTATGATGAGTTAACACAACCCTTGCGTGGATCACTTTGGTTGGCTTGATTTCAATTCCATATTTGTGTACCTTTACAATCTAATAACCTTTATTTCAATCCATCCCTTGTTGCATAAGAATTGTGCTTATTGAAGGATCAATTATAGACACCATGGTATGAGAGTCTTAGTGCTAAAAGATTCAAGTGTAGTAGTACCAAGATAAAATATTACAAATAATATAGAAGAATGCATTTCAGAATGCATTTCTAACTTCATATTCTCATTAGTAGAGTGAGTTGAATCCTTTTCTCTAAGAGCCATACATGTGATTGGAGCCTATTGATACTCTGACATTTGACGATCTTGAAGTCAGAGAGCACTATGCACAACCACTAGTTTCTCTAGTCACCTAGAGGTAAACCTATTCCTCTTAGTGGAGTGGATAAAGTCTTATGTGGACCAATTGCTCTTTGCAACAGAGGAACTAGCAACCTATGAGGAGGCGATTGACAAGCATCCTCAATTGTGGTGTATCCTTCTTGTATGATGTCCACATCCAATAGGGTTAGTTTGAGCTAATGCAAATATATCTATCTTTTGCTTTTGTTTACTAAATGTTGGAGCATGAAGATTTTGTTAGATGCACATGATAACTTGGGGGTGGGGGTGCAGGTGGGGATGGGGGAGAGAGGGAGGGTGAATCACTTGTACATTAAGACATCAAAACCCTCATTAACATTTAGATTTATATTAGCCCTTAAATCTTTGACAACCATTAAACTCTTATCATGCATTAGCAAATATGAACATATGAAGTAGTAATGCAAACACATCCAAACACATAAGAACACCATATTTACGTGGAAAACTCAAGAAGGGAAAAACCATGGTGAGGATTAGCTCACAATATAAAGTAATAGCAACATCGAATACAATAGGCTCATTGTCAAAGGGCTCACAACCCAAAAGAAAGAAGGGCTCACTACCAAAGGACTCACTATCCAGAAGAAAGAAGATAGAAGGGGTGGCTCATTGGCAATTTTGAATTGCTAACAATGCATCTCTCTTATGCCGAAGGTACAATTCCACTAGAGCACAAACAACTCATTCAATAGACTAAAATATAGACACCTTTTGCTCCTGCATCTGGGAGTCAGGCATTAAAGCTTGCACTTAGATCACTACACTTGATTACTTTCACATCTTTCGCACTTCACACTTTACACACAATCCACACACCAACTTTCCTTGCATTCATACGACTCCAACTTGAAAAAATCTCAATTAGGTTGGCCTTAAGCAAACGTATGCACCTCAACCGTGCAACATCACATAGGTTGGCACCAAACACTTCCACAGTGTAATGAAGTGAAGGTAGACCACACCACAACTTAACTGGGACCCAAATATATACCGACATGCTTCTCAACACTTCCACAACCAACAATCATCTTTCGCACTTAGCGCTAGCATGCCAAGTTGGCCAAATCTGCACTAACAGTAACAAGTGACCACAAACATGCCTCTCTAGGTCCAAAAACATCTCACAGACCATACAACATTCCAAAAACATCTCAAAATATTCCACATCATCAGAAAATTCACCACTACTACTGCAACCACCTAAAACTTAAGAACACCTTTATTCTGTGCAACTAGACACATTGGCATAGACATCCAACTCACCAAACAACCTTGCAAAACACCACATCACTTGAAACATCAAGGAAAAGTAGATATAGACAATATAAGCATGTTTCTAGATCCGCAAGCCAAGAACCTTCACTGTGGAGAAATATGGAGTGATCTCATTTCTCCTAAACACCCTATTTCACCAGACAAACATGTCAAACAAAACTTTCACTGCAAAGCGGTCTAGAAACTAAAACTTTGGATATAGAACCTCAGAACACCTCTAATCATCATTTCCAAACCACATAGACACATCTTCAACCATGAATAAATGCGAAGCAAAACACTAAACACCACTCTGTCACACTAAACTCTCTTTTATTCAAAATTTCTCAAAAACATTTGGAAACCAGGTGATCCAATTGCATCAACAACACTATTAACATCTCCGCAACACATTTGTAGCATTTGCAACGCTTCTTATTAACCACAACACATCCATGCTACCAACAATATCATCAAACACAACTTCTACAACTATACTGAAGTAAGACATCAATGATAACACCAACATCATTGTGTTGACATTAATGCCAACAACTCCAAGCTTCCAACAACTCCAATGCTAGGGGTTGACATCATCAACACCAACAACATTCCAACACTCTCTTCATACAAGGGGTTGACATCAATGACAACACCCAAACAACTCACAAACAGCTCAGGCTTCCAACAATCTCCCCCTTTGTCATTGATAGCAACACTAGTTTTGAAAAATCATCAATAACAAAATTAATCAACAACTCTACAATAGGTAGTACTCCTTTTGATTGGGACAACTCTTTACTCTTCATACTCTCTCTTCACAAACTTCTCCTGCAACACCAACTCTCTCCCCCCCTTTGTTCAGACAATACTTTTCCATACATTGCACTAACTCTCTCCATGTTTTCCAGATTCTCTCTCCCTCTTTGACATCAATGACAAAGGGCCATAGACTCATCCAACTCTCTTTCCTGTATTGAACTCTTTTGCTCCCCCCTTTGACAATATTCAAAGGGCAACACCTACACCTTTCATACATCATCTGCATAGGAATTTTTTTGTTTGTTTTCCCTTTTGACATTTGCATACACGACTTTGACACCACTTGCAACACCAGCAAGCAATTGCACTGCACTTCACTGCACACACTTGTTTGCACTCTCCCCCTTAGGGGCACAAAGTATGCTCCATCTGACTTCATCAACCGATAATACTACTATCTAATCCTCCTGAGAGGTAGCCTTCATCAGTCTGAAACAAAAATAATAAGTCTTGGATTGCTCCACCAAATTGATACACACTCTTATGCATCTAGTTGAAAGGAGGGGCAATAACCCCTAACTTCTACTAGAGATACTCAAATGTATATTTAGGAAGAGCCTTTGTAAGAATATCTGCAACTTAATTCTTTGTAGGCACATACTCCAACTTCACCTCATTTTCTGCATCCTTCTCTCTTAGAAAGTGATACTGGATTGAGATATGTTTTGTTCTTGAATGCATTACCGGGTTCTTTGATATATTGATTCCACTTGTATTGTCACATAGGATATAAATAGGTTCATCATATGAAAATTTGATATCCTTCAATATTTGCTTCATCCATAACACCTGTGTACATGTTGCTGCAACATATTCTGCTTTTGCAGTAGATAATGACATTGAATACTGTTTGTTGTACACAACCATGAAACTAACCTACTTCCAAGAAAAAAAGAACTTCCACTTGTACTTCTTCTATCATTTGTACATCCAACCCAATCTGCATTTGTATATGCACTCAAAGAGAAGTTGGTATCCTTACGATACCACAAACCATAGTACAGAGTGCCCTTCAAGTATCTGAATACCCTCTTCACAACTGCAACATGAGATTCTATGGGATCTTGTTGATATCTTGCCACAAGATAGATTGCATGCATGATATATGGTCTAGTAGTAGTTAGATACAATAGTCCTCCAATCATTGATCTATACTTGCTTTGATGTCTTAGGAGATTCATCATTCTTGCTCAACTTGCAACAAGTAACCATAGGAGTACATACTAATTTAGAGTCTTCGATTCCAAACTTCTTCAACATTTCTTTGACATACTTTGACTGTGATATGAATATACCTTTATGTGATTGATTGATATCTCTGCAAATCTCTTGCACATACCTTCATTTCCTTTAAAGATTATGTCATCAATATATACAACCACAATCAAGATTTGATCCTTCTCAATTTTAAGTAAAGATTGCTATCTGCAGTACCTTTATTGAATCCTTTTTGCAACAAGTACCTTTCCAATCTTGCATGCCAAGTTCTGAGAGCTTGCTTGAGTCCATATAATGCCTTCTTCAATCTGCAAACCATATTAGGATCATTTGATAACTAAAAGCCTTCCAATTACTCAATGTATACTTCTTCCAACTCAACATACAAGAATGCAAACTTCACATCCATCTGATAAACCTTGAAGTCCTTATGTGCTACAAAGGCCAAAACCATCCTAATAGCCTCCATTGTTACCACCAGAGTGAATGTCTCCTCAAAATCTATTCCTTCCACTTGTGAGTATCCCTTATACACAAGTCTAGCCTTATTTCTGACAACTTCTCCATTCTCATTTAGTTTGTTCCAGAATACCCATTTAGTTCCTATTACATTCTTGTTTGCTAGTCTTGGGACTAATTTCCAAGTCTGATTCTTCTCAATCTGCATCAATTATTCTTCCATAGCTTTGGTCCAATTCTTATTCTTACATGCCTCAATCACTGTCTTAGGTTCTACTTTAAAAAGTAGACACAAATTTACCTGTTCTTTTGTCATAGTAGCTTTTCTTCTTGTTAACACACCTCTGCTCTTATCACTAATGATTTGATCGTCAGAATGACTCTTCTATACATACTTAGGAGTCTTATGAATCCTTTCTAGAGCATCCTCCTCTTCAACCTACATCTCCTTTTTCCTTCTTCTCTGCAAGAAGACTCATTAGATTCATATCCTTCTATCAGTATTGGACTTTTATGTGGTTCTTCATCTACATTGACACTTGCACTTTCAACTATCTTCTTTAGCCTCTTGTTGTAGCACCGATAAGCCTTGCTTCTTGTAGAATATCCATGGAAGATTCCTTCATCTGAACTAGCATCAAACTTTCCCAAGTTTTCTTCATCTCTCCTGATATAGCATTTTCTTTCAAACACTATAAAATATTTGACTGTATGAGTTCTTCCATACCATAGTTCATAGGGAGTCTTTGAACTGTTTACTCTTGCTTGTACTTTGTTGAGCATGTATACTATAGTATGAATAACTTCTCTCCAATAGGCATCCAATAGATTTGCTTCCTTCATCATTGTCCTTGCTGCTTCCTGAACTGTCCTATTCTTTCTCTCCACAACTCCATTCTGCTGAGGATTTCTAGGGCTTGACAAATGCCTCTTTATGCCATGATATTCACAAAAAATGTTAAACTCATTGGAGGTGAATTCTCCACCTCTTTCATACCTTAAGCACTTGGTTTTCATATCCATGTCACTCTCAACCATAGCTTTAAATGTTTTAAACTTGTCTAGATCTTCTAATTTTTCTTTGAAAAAAGTTATACAAGTCATTCTAGAGTAATCATCAATTAACAACATGAAATACATGTCACCTTGAAAGCTTCTTGTTCTTGTATTTAACATGCCATTCGTTCACTGAAGTAAAAGTTTCTAAGTTTTCACTTTCCGAGTAAATAAACTATGTAACTTAACCATTGCAATATAAAATTTCTTCTTCTTTATTGAGAACAAATGAACACAGATGTCATAACAATAATCAACATTGATTCCATTCCAATATAGTAACTCACATATTACAATACTCCAAAGGATGTGTACAAAGTACATAAATAGCTCAACTAAGCTTCAAAGCAATAGATATAGATGGTCCAAGAACCTCCTTTCAAATCTTGGTCTTCTGTCACCTGTTGAGGAGAAGAAGTATCATTCAAACACTTTTCCGCCAACCATAGACTCATATGCGGTCCCTCACACATCTATCATAGGATAGATGGCCCTACCCTTCGACGAAGATATTGGTGGAGTAACTTCATAACGACAACCATTCTGAGCTTAGTGTTGTGTCCTACATGACTAGAACTTGTAGACCCTACAATATGGAACTAGCATGCACAATTGGATCACGATGAATTGAGAGTGGAGCCAAAGACAATAACACTACTTTGGCCAAAGTGTTATCACTTAGTACTTCAAGTGATAGTCATCCTACTCACATACACTACTCAAGCTCGATTTGACTTAAGGCCACTATAATCTATGCATAGAAATTTCCTCCTATGGGTAATATTTAACCCCTAAAACATCCTATTCCCTTCTCCACAAACTCTATGGTATTTCTACCCACAAAGCATAAGTACAAGTTACCCTCCCTCCAATGGACAATCAAATCCCAGGAGTAACTCTCTACTTATCCAATATAATCAAATAACTTTAGCTATGAATAACCCTTAAGCTATCCTTGTTTAATCATATCTAGTATCTTAATACTAATGACAAACATTCCTTCCTATTATGGAGTAAATACAAGCACTTTCACAAAAAAACATAAAACAACTTCTTTTTCCTTTCCAAAGCAAAAACTATGTTTTCCTAATGCAAATAATCTCAAGTAGATTAAATTAAGCATTCAAATCTCATTCTTTCACAAATAAAGATAAACAAGAGAAGACAATATCCTCATGCCTGTAATATGCTTAACCAATTGACTGAATTGACACACAACCTTCCAACAACAACTTACTAGCTTCACTTAATCCTCTTAAAGCAATACTTCACTATGGATTCTCCCTCAAAATAACAATATGCACTTAGAAATTAATTTACAATTCTCACACAATAACTCTCAGCTCTCAGAATGTACAACTCTCAAAATAATTGCACTAGAATAAGTTTGCAGAAGAATACGTCCCAAATAAGGGAGCTATCCCATCTATTTATATGGAAAATTGAGACATTATAGCCTACAAAAAAGGCATGCTAGTCGACAGCTCTCTCCATGCAATTCAACTCACTACATATAGTTTAAAAGGTGGCAACAAACTAAGTGTAAACTCAACATAAAATGTTACAGATCGACCCTTATAATTGACAACATCAACAGACTAATTCAAATGTGCACATGCCCAAATGATGATAGTCAATTTGCAATCATATTAGACTTCTACAAAAAATGGAGCTTCTATATGTTGGCGCCAAGTATTTAGCCATCTTCCTTATCTCATGGTGTGAATATTCTCATTGAAACAACCCTTAACTTATAGACAACACCTATACCATGTCGACTTTATCATAGTTTTGCTGAGCAACAGAGCAAAGATGAGTCGCTCCACAATAATAGCATATAGTTGGTGCTTTGACCATTTCATAACTTGCTGTACGTTTTACCTATTCTCATGTGTTCTACACTTTATAACGTAGCTTATAAATATTCCATCGCTTTGTATAAAAGCGTTCAAGTTTGCTTTAATAATTAAAGATGCATTTCCAATAGTACTGACTATGATTTACCTCCATATTGACCTTTATTGTGTACAATACTTTGCATATGGTTTGGCCTATCCAATATCAACATATGTATTATTCGGCCTTTAAATACTTTGCATATCTTATATACAAATCGGCCTATGTTTCATATAAATAAATTGACCTCCAATAAATACCATATATATATATATGTACATATAATATATATATACATACATACATATACATACATACATACATATACACATACATACATAAATATATATATATATATATATACATACATATATATATATATACATATATATATATATATATACATACATATATATATATATATATATATTAGCCATATCACACACACACACATATATATATGTATACCATGTCAATCAGGTATGTATACATTAGATATATAAAGGAATACGAACAAGTTAACATTCACATAATAATAATAACCATATCGACTATATATACATACATACATACATACATATACATATATATTCCTCTATGTACATGTATATGTATGCATACATATATTGATATATCCATATGGACATTTCCGTTTGTCAAACAGATGTATGTATTGATACATGTATGCATATGGATATATGTATATACCTTATATATACACATTCAATTGCACAATCAAGCACATACACAATTACTATTGTGTTGATAGGGAATAGACATGTGATGTATTTATACATATACACATTCACGTCATATTTTCCATTTGATAGCTCCATGCTCATAAACAACCCGTTCATAAGCGTGCATAGGTACGTCTACCTATGTACTCTCATGTACATGTTCCTTCATGCATATGGTCTATCGTTGACATGCATATGTATACATATACGTACATTCCACGTGTTCACCTCATCAATACAAACACAGTAATACAAGGAAGAAATCATAAGCTCTAAACATATAAATATCATCAAGCATGCATTCAACAGTAGTCAAGACCCTTACTAATGCAAACACATCAAACTAAGGATGACTTACCAATTTCCAACACAAGTAACTTAACTCAACCATTCTATTGTGAGTATGTGTATAAGCTAGTTAGATTACGTTATTGGTTACCCAACCAAGATCTTCTCCTGAATGATACTTCCCTCGCACCTGGAGGATTGAACATATATCTGCATCCAAATAACACATTCCCATGGTAGTCAACTGTTTAATAAAATATGCATTACACAATATATCTCCATAGTTAGAATATCCAATTCAATAACCATCCATTTCACATATATGCATTTCATCACATAACATTAAATGAAATAATATTTATTCATAATTCATTGATAACAAAGTGCAAGCACAATTTATTCTCATTCAAAATTCTAATTACATTCACATATGCAATATTTACCCTAATATAGTAATAGTAAATAGGTAATTATACAATTGGGGTGTAACATTGTAGGTCCACATAGGTCTGTATGCACCAACTCTAAAGGTCCCGCAGTAGAATATTCTTTGATTTTGAGCTTCTTTCTTGTTTGCTTCCCAACCTAACGTTCCTTGCAAACTGCATTGATAGGCTTTGTAATTTTTTGACGGATCTCTCAGAGCTTGAGTAGAGCTGATCCTCACTAGACTATCAAAATTGATGTGACACATTATTCTATGTCATAACCAACTTTCATTGATTTGAGTCATAGAAAACTTACTGTTAGCACCTTTAAGTTGATAAACATTCCCATCTATCCTTGTTCCTGCAACAACTAGAGTTCCAGATCTTCCTTTTCTAATTTCACAACCACCATCCTGAAATACAATATTATATCCTTTGTTACATATTTGTCCTACACTCAGAATATTATGTCAGAGACCCTTGACATTGTTATCATGGAATCTAGAAGCACTCGATTCACGGATAACCCCCCTACGAAACTTGTTTGTTTCGTAGTTTCGTGATGCTCAAGCACACAAAGCGAGGAAAAATTCAATTCACCTCGATGCACGGTCCAAGGTCTCAAACATTCCATTTGAGAATTTCCCTACATCCGTCTCTCGAAGACCTTCGAAACAAATATCTTCGTGAACTCTCAACTCTTGAGAGTTAGTAAAATTGCCAAACATGTCAGAGCGCTGAAAATTAGTGCTCCTGCACTTGTTTCCCTTAGCCTAAATTGCACAAGCGGTGAAAATCACCGCTTGTGCACTTTTTGTCTAACTTTGACTTCAAGATGCACAAGCAGTGATTTTCACCACCAGTGCATATTTCACAAATTTTTCCTCCAAAATTCGCGCCTTCATTAATGCACTTCTTAAGTTCATTTAATGACCTTTTTAAAAGGTTTTAAAGTGATTTTTGGTTAATCACTCTTCATTTCTATTCACCTTTCTCTCCTCATCATGTTGGGTGATTTCCAAACTTGCAAGGTCGCGATTTTGAAGATTTCTTCATACTTTCAAGCTAGGGTTTTCAACATTCGATGTTTTTTAGGTGCGCCTTTGTTTTCTTCATCTCCTCATTTTTCTATGTGTAGTCGTTTTCATATCTAGGTTTTTAACATTTCTTTTTGAATCTTTTTCACCGGGTTTGTGATTTTAAATATACATTTCTTCGTTTTATTTTGCAAACCTGTTCTTCGCATCTTGTTTTTGTTTCTCTTAGTATGCCCTGGCTCTTTCCCTTCAACACGTTACTTGTTTTCTTTTTTTTGGCATTATCCTTTACTCTCCACTGACAAAGACATCTTGTTCAAGCGGTGTATTTATTCGCCACACAACCTCTGTTGGATATCAAATGCATGAGCGAGCTTTTTCTCCGCTCCAAAAAACAAGCGAACTTCCCCTCAATGCAAGAGCAGTGAAAAAGTCCACTCTTGCATTTATCTATCTCTAACACTGACTGTGAAAGTGGTGAAATTCACCGCCATTGCACCAAGGTCTACCCTCTCCCCAAAATGTTGAAGCGTCATTTTTGTCTGCTTTTACACTTGTGATTTTTCACAAACTCCTACATGGAGTTCTCTACAATTCAATTCTTTTCCAAGTGAGCTCACATGTCAAGGCACTGATTTTCAATGCCTTGACACTCATTCTCGAAAGAACTTCACTTTCATGCAGGGGCGTTGATTTTCAGCACCCTGACACTTTGAATGTACAAAGTTCCATCTATATGTAGGAGCACTAAAAATCAATGCCCCTACATATAAATCATTATTCCAAGTGTAGGAGCGCTGATTTTCAACGCTCCTACACATTTGGCTGTTTTTCCTTCTAACACTTCAAAATCACTCCATTTTTGCTCCAAACACCGTTTCTTCGCTCTCACTCTATTTTTTGTGCCTGATTGCTCGTCTCATGCTTGCTCCACATTGCTTGCTTGCCTCATTCTTCCCAATGCTTCATTTTTGACTAACATTTGTTGATTCACCATCCTTGCAGTTTCTCTCCAGATCTCATCAAGTGATCCCGAAAGTGATTAACTTTTGATCCTGGTTCTTCTAGATGACATCAAAGAAGCCTCCATCATCTTCTAAGAAAGAGGGCGAGATGAAATATAAATACCAAGGTGTCTATCTGCCTACAGTGGTGATCTCGAAGGTAGATGAAATAAAGGACATCGAGGTTGTTCATCAAGACCTTGTAGACTTTTTTAAAAGAACTGAACAAAAGCCCTTGGAAGACAGTTTAAGAGCTATTGTACATAGCAATCTGCCTCTGGTGTCCACATTCCCGACATCTACTCATCATACATAGTTCATTCTCCAGGTTGCATCCCACTACATCCGAGAGAGTAGAAGTGTAATAGATTCCTCCGGACAAGTGATGATGAGGCTAGACCCTGAATTCTTTGATATTGTTTTCAGAATTCCACACATGGAAAGATACACCGAGATTTCAATGCAACAAGCGCAGGAGGTTTATGATGCAGATCCAACCAAGGCTAAAAATTTGATTAATAGCCAATGGTTGAAAACACCTAGGCCTACTATCTCAAGATGGCCAAAGGGGCTTCTTAGGAGTGACTTCAAAGAAGATGTCAAGGAAATGATTATTCTCCTGAGCAGGGTTAAAGGATTACCTGAATCATCTCATTTTCAGGAGTGGATGTATGAATACATTCAGATCATAAGAAGACAAAAAGTTCATATTGATTGGGGAACACAAATCAGTGACGAAATTCATGAACAACTGATAAATGTGCCAACCACTTTGAAGTTCTATATGACTTCTTATTTGTTGTATGTTGCAGCTGTGATGAGGCAATTCCCAGGGTTATCTACAAAGGGAAACCAACACTCTGTACCTGTGAACAAGTATTTCTACTAGTTGGAGTTGAAGGAAAGCCTTCATCATTTCAGGAGGGTCACAGATGCCTTCTTTGCACCTCTGCTTTTTAGCTTTGACCCAACTCTCGAAAAAAAGAGTCTTTGACGAGGCCTACAAAGTGGTGAGTAAGGTCGGGTATATATTCTTGTAATTTCCAACTTTCACTTACATGAGGGTAGGTTGCTACATTGGGTGTCCTTACATGTTGCCCAGATATCCCTCAGACAAGTGGATACTCATGGAGCTATGCAGAAAACTTATTTAAGTTCACAAGGAATAAATGAAAATTCACAAACTGTGTTTCAAGTTTCCACTAACGATTGGTAGATATACCATTCAGAGTGTACAAAAGGCCAAATCAGTCTATGCAGAAATGTAGGTCATGACAATGAGGACATATAAATATAGATTTGACTTTGATTACCGAAATGTGAATAGGAAATTGAAAAAGGATCACAACCACAAGTATTGCTTCAAAGACATATGGGTTGAATGTAGAGATGAAGAGGAGATCCACAAAATGGATTATTGCAGGCTAACCATAGAGAAGATTAGGGATCTTGATGTTGCTAACCTACCAGAGGGTTTCAAAATCCTGGTGACATCATGAACAATGCCTATGATGAAAATGAAATTTATAGGAGACCTTTTCCTGTGATGTAATGGTCTAAGAAGGAAAGTGTTTCCATCAGAGAAAGGCTTGCTCCCATATTGGGAAAAACAACAAAATGGTTACACAAACATGGTTTCTAGATGAAAGCCTTCAGAATAGAGTCAGAAGGAGAAGAACCTGGAGCAGAAGCCAACCAATAACATGAACTCTGCACAAAAGATAAACGTGCGGCTACTCCCTCTTCTTCCCGAAGAGGCCCTAGAATCAAGTTCATTGTTGGAAAGAAGGATACACAAGTAGTTGAAGAAACAGAGGCCACAAAATTTGAACCATCTCATACAAAAGGAAAAGGGCCAGCTTCTGAAGAGGAAGATTTCAAAGAAGAAGGAAATGAAAGTGAGGAATCTGTTGAAGAAGAAGATTATAAAGAAGAAAATTATGATAAGGAAGAAGATTCCGCAGATGCACAAGTAGTCCTAGATGCGTTGGTAGGAAGGCTTGACAAAATGGAACAAGCCCGAGATATGTACAAGCAGAAGGTCGAACACTATGCAGTTGTTTTGAGAAGACTTGCAAGATCTTTAGGCAATGTACAACCTCTGACTATGATAAGCACTGAGGACCCAGTTATGAAAAAGGCTGAGAAGTTTGCCTCTAAAGGTAAAGTGTTGTATGATTTCATTAATGAAATAATAGAACATGGTTCTTAGGTCATAGTTGTTGCAAATGAGAAAGCTACTGAGATAGCCAAGCTCAAATCAGAGCTTGATAAAGAAGAAAGTATTCTTTCCCAAGAGCAAAAATAAATGGAAAAATGCCTATCATTTTGGTCACAAATGAAATAGGTAAAGCTCAGTAAGTTGGTGGAAGTTGGGGTAATTCCTGATAAGGAGAAATATGTGGAGGTAAGAGAATCACTCAAGCATCACATCCAAGTGATTAAGTCTTTGATTGAAGATCTCCACCAAGTGCAAGAAGATGTCAAAGGACATCATACTATCCTTGAAAACAGAATTAAGGAGTTACTGGGTAAGCTCCTTGATGAAGATCATATTTTCCTCCCGGCAAGTTAACTATCCCAAATCTACAAGGAAGCCGTCATGAAGCAAGTGGATGATGCAAAATTTTCAAAAACCTCCATGCATGTCATTTGTGATATATGGCTAACTCTTGATAATATCAAGACGCATCTTGATAGATGCAAAAAGATTCACTCATTTGCTAAAAGATCAATCACCAGAGTTCACACCATTGTGGATTACACTGTTGGTCTAGATGATGCATTTGTACTGGAGACAAGAAAGAGATATGAAGACTTCCACGCCCAAAGCATGGAACCATGAAGGCTTCTTTTCCCCAGTGTTGAATATTTTTATGCTTTCCGTTATGCATTTTGCAAATAGTTTTCGACATCTTAAATGTCCTTTGAGCAAATGTAATTACATGTAAAATCTAAGATGTTTTCCCAAAAAGATGGAAAACATTTTTGACTAAGTCAAAGTTAGGGGAGATTTTCCTAATTTAGCTCACCTAACTTTCCTAATTTTGCTCATCTAATTTCCTAGATTTACTCTTCCCTCTCTTTTATAAATATGAGGGAATTTTATTGTAATTTTGATCTTTTATCTCTTGCAATGAAGTGCTACTCATTTTGCAACAAATGTATGAAACTTTGTGTTCATCTTTGTGAATCTAAATTTGATAAATAAAGAAGAAAGTTGCATACTAGAATTTTTGTTGGAATTGATTCTCTTATGGTTTGATCAAATTGGTGGTGGTTAGTGTGTGAGATCTAAGGCTTTGAATAAATATGTGTAGACTTTGTGTTACACTCTTTATTCAGATTTGTGTTTATTTTTGGATAACTATTGGTGGATAATCTACAAGACTTTGTGCTTGTAATTGTTCATGTTGTTCATGGAATTGTTGTATCTAAGAAGACTTTGTGCTTCTAATACGAAAAAACATTACATCTCATAGGATCTATCAGTGAGAAGCTACGGAACGACTTTGTGCCTTCATGAGCTTTTCTTTCTTATTTTATTGTTTATTATTATCATGTTGGTATCTCTAAGCTTTTCTTTGACAAGATAGAGATATTGGAATTACTGCTTTGTTTTTAGTTTAAAGTTGTATCGAATAAGAACTACCAATTGTGAAGCATTGTAAAACATATTCTCTGAAAAAAGAGAGAAGTATGAATGTGACACACCCCCATCTCGTAATTGTAGTGTACATTTTGTGAATACTTAATTAGTTTTAATTTAGTTTTAGTTAGTAGTAAGAAGGGTTCCTCCCCTTTCTGAGAGGATAGATCATATCTGACACAGTTGTGGTTGAAATCAGGTTGTGTAATCTGTTGAAAAGGGATTACATAATTTTCACCCAACATACATAAAGACCATCATCTTTATTATGTTTTCCATCAAAACTAATTAAAACTTTTCCATATATCTTAGAAAATGTATCATCACCAAACTTAACAAGACTACCTTCAAACTTCTCAATTTTAACAAACTTACTCTTATCACCTATCATATGATTTGAGCATCCACTGTTAATTATCTAGTGATTTTTCTCCTCTCTAGCATGAAAAGTAGTCACCATAGTTCCTTTGATATTGTGACCTATTTCCAGAGAAATTTCCTTCACGCATCTTTCAGAGCCAGTAAAATTATTTCCAACATTCAAAGCCATGAACAAGCATTCATCATTTTCATCATCTGGGTAGTTAGATTCATCATCAGATATGCTAGCATCTTCTTTAACATAATTTCTCTTGATAGATTTACCTTTATTATCCTTATATTTGTCATTTGAAACTTTGGTTGGACATATTGAAGCATAATGACCTATCTTTCCACAATTGAAACATTTGAAAGGTAACTTACCTTTGTATGTTTCAGTCCCCTTTTTTAATCTCTTAAGAAAATTTTCTTCTATCTCATCAAGATCATCTAGATATGATCCATCATCCTTCTCTATTTTTCTAGCTTTAAAAACAACCTCTTTTCTTGAATCATTTTGGCCAAACTCTCTCAATTCGAAAGTAGTTAAAGCACCAAACAACTGATATCTAAAATATTGATCTAAATATTGAGCTTCCTCAATAGCAGGAACTTTAGAACTAGAAGACTTAGGAAGAGTTCTTAATACCTTCTTTACCACCTCATGTTCTTCCAGTTTTCCACCAAGGTCATTGATGGAATTGATGACTTCATCCACTCTATGCATGTAGCTTGCAATATCTTCATCTTTTGTCATCCTTAGGGTTTCAAACTTAGACTTGAAATTTTGCATCTTTTCTTGCTTGACCTTATCATCTCCTTGATAGATACTTTCTAGCTTCTTCCAAATTTATATACCAGATTTGTAGCCCATGACCTTCAGAAGGTTTGAATCGGCAAGGCCACTCAAAAGAGCATTTCTTGCTTTTCCATTGTTCTCATATGCCTTGATCTCATCATCAGTTGTCAGACCATTAGTAGGCAAGGTATATCCATCTTCAAATTAACTTCCAAACTCCAAACCCTAGGGAAACAAGGAAACCTTCCATACTAGTTTTTCAAAATGCATAATTTGTCCCATCAAACAAGGGATCCTCCTTCTTGTGTGCCATCTAGATCTACCTCAAGCGGTTAAAATTCTTTTCAGGAACCTTGCTCTGATACCAATTGTTAGATGCACAAGACAATTGAGAGGGTGGGTGAATTAGTTTTACATTAAAACATCAAAACCCTTATTAATATTCAGATCTGTATTAGCCCTTAAACCCTTAACAACCATTAAACTCTTATCATGCACTAGTAGAATGTAAACATATGAAACAATAATACAAACACATCTAAACACATAAGAACACTATATTTACATGGAAAAACCAATAAGGGAAAAACCATGATGAAGATTAGCTCACAATATAACGTAATAGCAACACTGAATACAATAGGCTCACTATCGGAGGGCTCACTGCCCAAAAGAAAGAAGGGATCACTACCAAAGGACCCACTATCCAAAAGAAAGATGATAAAAGGAGTGTCTCACTTCCAATTTTAACTGCTAACAATGCACCTCTCTTATGCCAAAGGTATAGTTCCACTAAAGCACAAGCAACTCATTCAACATCCTAAAATGTAGACACCTTCTGCTCATTGCATCTGAGAGTCATAGGAATTAAAGATCACACTTAGATCACAACACTTGATCACTTTTGCATCTTTCACACCTCACACTTTGCACACAATCCACACATCAACTCTCCTTGTATTTATACCATTTATGACCTACAAAAATCTCAATTAGATCGGTCTTAAGGAAATGTATGCACCTCAACCGTGCAACATCAAATAGGTCAACACCAAACATTTCCACAGTGTAAATAAGTGAAGGTAGACCATTCCATAACTTAATTGGGACCCAAATCTACACCGACACACTTCTCAACACTTCCAAAAACATCAATCATCCTATGCAATTAGTGCTAGCATGCCAAGTTGGCCAAACATGCACTAACACTAACAAACAACCACAAACACACCTCTCTAGGTCCTTAAACATCTTAGAATATTCCACATCATCAAAATATTTTCCACTACTATTGTAACCACCTGAAGCTTAAGATCACTTTTATTTTGTGCAACTAGACACACTGGCACATGCATCCAACTCACCAAAAATCCTTGCGGAACACCACAACACTTGAAAATTCAATGAAAGGTAGATACAAACATATAAGAACATTCCCAGATCCGCAAGACAAGAACCTTCACTACGGAGAAATTCAGAACAATCTCATTTCTCCCAGACACCCTGTTTCACCAAACAAACATACTGTCAAACACAACTTTCGCTGTAGAGTGATCCAGAACCAAAAAATATGGATATAGAACCTTTGAACACATCTTATCATCATATCCAAACCATGCAAGCACATCTTCAACCATGAAGAAATGCAGAGAAGAACACTGAACACCACTCTGTCAAACTGAACTCTCTTTTATTCAAATTTTCTCAAAAGCACTTGGAAACCTAGTGAACCGCAACATTATTAACATCTCTGAAACACATCCACAACATCTACAATACTTCTTATCAACCACAACACATACATGTTACAAACCATCTCATCAAACACAACTTCTGCAACTATACTGAAGTAAGACATCAATGCCAACACCATCAAAATTGTGTTGATATCAATGCCAACAACTCCAACCTTCCAACAACTCTAATGATAGGGGTTGAAATCATCAACACCAACAACATTCCAACACACTCTTCATACAAGGGGTTGACATCAATGACAAAAACCAAACAACTCACAAAGAACTCAAGCTTCCAACAGATTTGTCTAGGAAAGCCATTATGAGCAAAGTAATGTAGACTCCTCAATTGTATACATTTTTCAAAAGGCCTTCATTAACCCTTCTTTCACCTCTTTGCCATCACAAGGAGGTAGTATTCTAGCCTTTGATGCATACTATTTGTGATTTATAGAAAATACTGTCATATGAAGTGGGGTGTTAATGGTTTTCCACCGTTGAATCACAATGGCCTTAATATGTTGCTTACATAATCCCAAACTAGGATCCTTAGACAAACTTTTTTTCTTTATATTTCCAAGCATGTTGTCAAAAGTCTCATATATCTCTCCAAGATTAATTCCATATCAACATATCTAATTGCATCTACAATAGGTGAGATGAAATAACAAACATATTTGCAAAATGCAAACAAAAATTTCAAAAAATTTAATTGAAAAGCTAGCAACTTTGAAAGTGGGAACATTGAAAAATAAAATTAAAATATTAAAATCAGAAATTTACTAAGAAAATTAGAAATTTACTATTTAATATTAATAAAATAAAAAAAATATTAATAACTTAGCAATGCTTACCTCACAATGGACCACTGATTCAAGGATCCTTTGTTTGATGGCTTTTCCTTCAATAGAGCTTGAATTAGGCCATCTACTCCACTCTAAATTCACCATCATCATTTATAGGGGCTCGTGCACCTCAATCATCCTCTCTTACAAAATTAACTAATTGGCATATCTTGTCTCCACATATTTGAAGAATTCCTTATTTGAAAACATCCTAAAGAGAACAAGTGAGGTGTGTTGGTTACAAATGAACATTTGAATATCTCTAGCTTCTTCCACCACTTGCTTCATCCAATCTATTTTTTGTCTTTCAATGCATTGTTCAATGCGTGAATACAACATGGCATCCAAAATATGTGCTTGTAAGAACCCTCCACCATCATACCAGCCAATTTGCACACACATGCTAAATCAATGATCACCTATATACAATATTTGAGGCCCCAAACTCCTCTATGGCCTCTCTCAAAATTGTAAACTAGAAGTCTACATCCTTACACTTCCCTAAACAATCCATGACTCTAAAAAAATAACAGCTAGCTGGGCATGTTATTATGATATTGATAAGTGACCGATGTCTAATATTGGTCTGTCCATCCATCATGATTCAAGTTTGCCTCATATCCTTCATTAGTAAATTAACCTTATAATATTATTTTTCTAGGAGGGTAGAGCATTTTTTATGATCTCAAGGGGGGACAAATGAGGGACTAATAAATGCTAAATTTTGATCATTTGTTTGAAGTAATAGGAATGAGCCATTTCATGGGCATAATTTTTTTTGGCAATGGAAGACTGTTGCATCCCATGCTTGCAACTATCCTTGCCTCTCACTACCACTAATATTCCTCTTTCTCCTATGGAAATATCAATTCTACCACTACCAACCATGGATGGCATAGGAATAGATGATTGTCCAATTCCGAAAGAATGTATTGGCATTATCATAGCTTTAGATCTCATTTCTGCTTCCAGATGCAATCTTTGAGCCTCTACCTTCTCATTCTCCTTTATATGTGGGAAACCTTAATTCCATGGCCTATATTGCTCAAGAAATGAAACCATACCTTGTGTAGCTCTCTCTAAAATATCTCTTGCAAATGTTACACAACCACACTTTACTTTCCGTTGAATTTTTCTTTTTGGAATCTATAGCTATCACTAGTTGGAGAAGATATTTTCTTGGGTTAAAAGTGTTAGAAACCAAGATCAGACATGCAAACCAAAAAAACTTCCACAAAAGAGAAAATCAGAAAAAGTAAAGCTATTGAAAAAAGATGTGCAAATAATATTATTCAAGAATTCATTAATTACATGAGATGATTTGCTTTATAAAAGCAAGTATGCATAACCTAATCTTATCTTGAGCAACAAGATAGTGAACAAGATAAGGATGACAATAATTAACCTAGGAATTAAAATATTACCTAAGTAAAGTTATGCAAGTGTAATTAAATATTAATTACACTAACACCCCCCCATAAGTGCAACTTAGGGAGACTAAAAAAACATGCACCTAAAACTAAGATGAATGCAAGAAAGCATGAATGGGTCCTGGCAACAAGGCCTGATCAGGTACCCATGTACAAATGCAATAATGAGGTAGAGAAGAAAAACCCAGTGGGACAAAACCCCCTACAATGAGATGACTGTGCAAAGAAGCACTGGAAGAACACTAGAACCACAATCTGATAAGCAAGGAAAGATACTTCTATTTACAAGAAACCAAAGTGGAATCATAATAATGCAACAATAGACCCAATGCCATAGAACACTGGAAAACTCACAAACTAGAACAACCCTAGAATTTGTGAAGCAACAATAGAGAAAATGATGTCCCCCATAAGAGGGAATGATATGATGACAAATTTGGAAACTATGTATCTCGATGTCGATGCCAAACTGAGACTAAAAATCTTCCATGGAAACAAGTACCATAAAGACTCTGGAACATTAACCATAAAAACATGGCCCTCAAACGAGATGGATCTGAACCAATGCGAATCAATAACCATAAACTCCCAATCTAAAGTGTGAACCAATGTGAATCTAATAAGTGTCAAGCAAGAGCAAGATGTGGCCAAAAGAAACTAAGAAACCAGATATAACCCATGCGAGCTATCATCAAAATCAAGATGAAGATCAAAGTGCATGCACACTCTAATCAGATTATTATGCAAGAAACCCCCTGATGGAACTTTATCTCAGTTCATTTATTACAATAACCCAATGATTGTAAAAGGAGAGAATTATGAATATGCATAAATAGAAAATAAAAATATACCTTATATTTGTGTAGAGGACTGAACCAGCTTTGCAACTCTGCAAGAATGGCGAAAAAAGGATCACCGAGTCAAAAGATATGCCCTCTGAAGCGAAATCTGAACATCTAACTTCAACAAGTAAAAAATCCACCCAAACTGCAAAATTTCTGAAAAAAAACTGTACCATCAGAAAATTGGGCTCGCCAGCTTTCTGGCGATATCTCGTTTCAAAAATTTCCTTCGGGATCAAAAGTTATGACGAAATGAAAAAAAGGGCTATCTAGAGGCAAGTCAGGGTACATGCAAGCTAAATGGGTGAAAAAATTTAGCTCCTTTTCCTCAGGCCCTTGGTCCGCCATATGACCGCGGGTTGACAAAAAGTAAAAAAGAGACCCACCATCGGGTGGGTGGTGGGCGAGAAAGGTGGTGGTGCCGCCGGTGGCGCCACCACAGGTCATGGGAGCCCCCCCGGGGATTGCAATGTGACCGTGATAGAGAAAAAGGGCGTGGGGTGAGAATCTGCTGCCGGTGGTAGAAGGAGATGCTGGTGGACCGGCTAGTGGGGAACAAGAGGACGCCGGAGAATGAAGCCAATAGGAGGATGAGTGATGAGCATGGACGGGACGGTCCTCTGGTACGATCATACCATTGATTGTACAAACCGCAAATTTTTAAAAAACAACCCCCATTTAATTAAAATTACCACCATATATTTAAAACCCAAAATTTGAATGAAAGCCCAAAAATATTTTGAATAGAACGCAAATAGATAAATTTATTTTTTATTCTGCTAATTGTACCACCTGGTAGGCCATACCCGTCGGGTAAATTATTTTTGCCTCACAAACAATGTTGCCAATATAGGTGAGTTATATGTCATTTTTGTCTCTGGATGCTCTGATACCATGTTAGAAACCAAGACCACATGCAAACCAAAAAACCTTCCACAGAAGAGAAAATCAGAAAAAAGAAAAGCTATTGCAAAAGTGCAAATAATATTATTCAGGAATTCATTAATTACATGAGATGATTTGATTTATAAAAGAAAGTATGCATAACCTAATCTTATCTTGAGCAACAAGATAGCTCAACAAGATAAGGATGACAATAATTAGCCTAGGAATTAAAATATTACCTAAGTAAATGCAAGTGTAATTAAATACTAATTACACTAACAAAAAGGTCCCTTTGCATAATGTTTCGTGACAATGAAAGGGTACTCAAATGGATTTGGTGGTTGTTCACCTCCTCCCCCAACACTTCCACACTTTGATGAGGCTGCAAGTCTTACATCTATTTTAGTGTCTTCCACTTCATTGTCACCACTATCATTGTCATTGTTGCTCATGTTGTTATTATGAGATATAATGCAACTTTAAATTGAAAAAATGAATTTTTCTTTTAGACATTTCTTACTTTAAACTTTGATTTTTTTAAAATAAAATAAAATGATAGAATGACTTACCCCTTTCAAGAAATTGTTGTCTTACTACCAATGATGACCTAGATTCAACTTCTCTTCCAGCTGCTCCTTCAAACCTTGCTAAGAAATTTCATTTTCCTTAAAAGCTTTCTACAATATGTTTGGACAAACAAAAAATGAAATTGCAAGTGAAATGAGGTTGCTTTTCCTCATTTAGGGTGAGTGGGGATTTGGGGGCTCACCAACAAGGAACAAAATAATATTTTTTTAAGTCTTAGGAGTATTTGTTTTGAAATCATTGATTTTTGCTAGGGACAACTGACCATCCTCTTTTCTTCTTTAGAAGTCCCTACATTTTTGGGATGTTCCCTTTATTTTTCCAAAAATGGGGATGACTTGGGGATATCCCTGTAATGTCCCTTCTTGGGAGCTTTCAGATTTCTGCCCTAGAATGACAATTCCAACTTAATTCTAAGGAGGCAATTGATTTACAAATCAAAATTTATAAAAATATTATCAAATATAATACACAATTTAAGATAACCATAGTTTAAGCCCTACAATAATATTAATAATAATTAAGAAGTAAGAATATATGATAACATCTAAATTTACAAGCATAACACTAAATATCAAGATTTCAAGATAACATATAAATCCACATAAACACCATTCATATTTAAACCAAAAGACATTAATAGCATTAATAATTATCGAAGGCATAGTCTTATAGTAATGTATTTGGAATTCGTTGGAAATGTTCACAAATTGCAATCTCAAGGATGATTGTCCTTGTATTGCGAGAGTATGGGTGGATCCCCATCCATCCATCTCGAGGTGGTGTACATGAGAAGACCTTCAAGTCTGGGAGCACTCATCCACCTCATAGCCCACAGACATGGTAGGATCTCTGGTCCACTCCATCCCTTAGTCCACCTTGGAGGCACACCATCCTCCTTGATCAAGTCCAAGAGCACTCCTTTGCCTCCCAACCCATGAGAATGGTAGGATCTCCAATCCATCCATCTTGGGGCAGCATGCTTGATAAGATGCATGAAGATTGCCTTCCTCAACAAGCCCAAGAGCACTCATATGCCTTTTGGTCCATGAGCTTGCATCTCGGGGTGGCGTACTTGATGAAGGAAAGGCCGATACTTCATCTCTTGATCCCCCTTTGAATGATCACTTTCTTTGATTAGTGATTAATGACTTAAGATAGGCTACAATTTGTGGTGGGGTATGACAATCCCCTAGGCATCCCACCATCCTCGGAACATTCCAAAAATAGGGACTTTCCAAAAATGTTAGGGATGTGTCCTCTGGTTTCCCTAGAAAATAGTCTTCCCATTTGGTAGTCTAGTCCATGATGTACATTATCAACATGCCATCAATAACTTGGTTGATTCGCTTTGTTTATCTTGTTTTTGGATGGTATGATGAGCTGAAGTTAAGCTTGAATTTGAATTTTTATATCAAGGTCATTTAAAATTTTGATGTAAAGAGCTTATCCCTATCAAAAATGATGACCTTAGGGATTCCATGGAGTCAAACTAGCTCTTTAGTGAAGTGGGTAATGTTTGGCTTTAATTTGTTGACACAAAACCATTAGCTACAAAAGAGGCTACATTGTTCTTCATACCAAGCCAAAAATAACCCTTCTTCATATCAATGTAAAACTTTGTCACTCCTATATGTGCATTGTAGGGAGCAACATGAGCTTATTCAAGAATCTTTTGCTTTAATCCTTTTCCTAGAGGCATGTGCACTTGTCCTTGGAAACACATTAAATCTTTGTTGTCTAACTTGTAGTCTATGATTTGTGGGTTTTATGGCTTGTGATAGCATTAAATGACAAAGTTCATACCTTTCTTGGAGCTCATTGATGGAATTCTTCGAGTCTGTTATGATTTGTGAGAGTTGCAAGACCGGTCTCTATTTTGTAGGTACCAGACCCCAAGGAGTTCACTGTGGATGGGCACATTGATGAGAAAACACCCTTATATTGATACCGGAGGCACGGGGGGGGGGGGGCAGAGGGGGGGTGAATCAGTATAAGATAAAATTTTACTTATTTAAAATCCAACAACCATGAAAATAGAAATCACACAAGATCTACCAACTAAGAGACACAAGGTTTACGTGGAAACCCTTTTGAGAGAAACCCACGGAGAAAAGACTGCTTGGATCTACAATCCAAATACAACCTCAAATAAAACAAAATTCTCTTACAAATTCTGTAGGCACCAACCCACTGGAGACACCAATCCTTGCTACTAAGCACCAACTTAGCAAGAGACACCAATCTCTTCAATTAGGAGGCACCTACCTCCAAAAGAACAAAATGTTTGCCTTCTTGAAAATATCTCCTTCAAAAATCTGCTTTTCTTTGCAAATCTGCTCCAAATATCGTCTTCAAAGATCTTCTCCTCTTCTTTGCAAATCTGATCCAAATATCTTCTTCAAAAATATTCTCCTCTTCTTTACAAATCTGCTCCAAATATCTTCTTCAAAAAATTTGCTCCTACCATAAATTGGGTGCCAAAGAAGAAGCAAATTGGGTCGGTCCAATAAGTTAAATATTTCCCCTTTTTTCTTTAACTCTCTCTCCTTAGCATATGTCTTCTACATTGATCCTCCTTTGACAGCAGCAATAAAATGTCTTGAGATTAATCTTCCTTTGACATCAATGACAATAGTATTTCCAACACGCATCCCTAGACTCTCCCAACTATTTTTTGTTTCTTTGCATAGTAGACACGTATTCAGACATTGCTTGATCATTTTGATTAATATTTTTTTCCCTCCATTGCTTGGACCAAATCCATGGGCACCACTGAATTGTTTAACTTCCAGCCCAAGAAATTCATAGTCTCTGCATAGGAATCAGACATGTACTATAGATAAGGACCTTCTAGTATACCAAGGAAATGTTGACCTACCATCTATTTTTAATTCCATGCACTTGCCTAGAGCACATATTCTTGTGCCTTAGTATTGCCTTGTACCAAATAAGTAACTATCATTTCTGGGGATATCGTTGCTATGGTTATAAGAATGCAGAAAGAAGTTTTAACTTTCTTCTCATCATGGTTACAAACTAATTGGCAACTTTTCTTAGGAAGAAAGAATTACATATTATCAGATGCATGTGGGGATGGGAGACATCTTGGTTTCTTGAGATGGTGATGAGGATGTCAATGGTAGGGGTAATATGGGGAGACATCAAATAAATTATGAAATATATAAAATATTAAAAAGATTAAAGATGTATATTGGATTTGGAATGTAAGAATTAAGAAACAGTGCGAAGTGATTTGCTTTCACAATGCATCGAGAGTAGTTAGAAACATAGGCCAAAGTCTCCTGTGCATACCTGAAATGTGTATGTGGTTGGAAGATTTGTAGCTGATTTCTATGTATATTTCATTATTTGTGCCAAACCTTTTTTGTATGAAGGTTCAGAGTTAAGGACCAAAAGCAAGAAAGAGTAAATTTTTGGGTGTCATAACTAAAATCAGATGTTATGTTTGATGGAATAACTTTTCTTTTTGGTTCAGCTTCTTGAGATTGACAAAAATTCTCTTTGAATTGATCTGCCCCAAAAATCTAAAATAGATACTTGATTTATAGCTAGGAAACAAAGGAAAATTGAAATTAGTAATGTCCAAAATAAATTTATATATACAAAAATGGCCCTATGAAAGGAGATTCCTATGCTTCGAGACAACAAATGATTGAAACAAATAAAGAGAGCTTAAGGAAAGCAAGATTGTAATCTTTATTACAATTGGGAGTAGAAGAGGGATCAACATTGTCATCAATCACCATGCATCGAGATCAATGAGAAAAATAGAAATTGAATCTAAATGAATAGCTCTAATAATCTGTGGGAGCAGAAATACAATAAACATCTGACTAGTATCACCCAGGGAAACCATTTTTAAGGTGGACGAGTCTCCAGTAAACTGGGCAACCTCTTCAGCACCCCCGAGTATTTCCCGTAAAAGGGGGACTTAAGAGGAACAAGTTTCCTTTGGATACGCTCCTTAAAAAGGGGACTGTGAGGAGAGTTCATAGAGACTCATCATCGAAACATAATCTCATGTCCCTTGCAATGGAAAATTGGACATGGTCAAAGATAACATAAAATTCGAAGAAAATAAGAAATACAAAAATAAATTTGATTCATGAGAAATATATGGTAGTACAACTCTACAATGACAGAACTAGGGCCATCATTCGTTGTAGGTGGGATTATATACCCCTTTGCGTGTGGCATCCTATGCGGTGAACCCAAGATAGTATTTGGATAGGTAGGGGAGAGTGGCTCCCATCAACGATGTAAGGTAAATCAAGATTTTTTATGGCTATTCATAAGATGTATATTTAGGAAGCCTTGTGGCTTCATGAGCGGTGTCTTCAGTTTTCAGAACACAAGGGCCAAGCATCACTATTAAAAGCAGTTATGATGATTTGTGATAATTCTTTTATCTTGAAAATGTTGTTTATCTGTTCAGTATTTGTCGTTAGGAGTGAGTATTCTTCAATCTTGACAATGTTGTTTATCTATTCACCTTATAGTCACTAGAAGTAGATAAATTTTAATGTTCTTACCATCTCCATTGCTTCTACCTTGCATCACACCAACCGCAAAAAATAACGTTTTGAGAATGTGTCCCTCTGTTTCAGGAACCTGTGTAACATTACATCTGACCGTTGAATAGGAAGTGCCAACTACTAATTTTTTAGCTCTTCTTTGGTGGCTTGCATGTCTTCAAATTACTAAACTCTTGAATAGTATTTATTAAGAAGTTTCAACTCTTTAAGAAAACTCCTAACTCTATATAAATGGTGATAAATTTAAAATATCAGTAGTCTATATAGGGGAGAGGGGCCTATAGCGGAGCACCCTAACTTCGCGTTTCTCAAAATCTTATGTGGAAATTTCAAATCACTCACAATTTTGTACAACAATTTATTTGGCAACTCATGTGCTTCTATATTTCGTTTTAGGGCCACATCATCAAATATGATGCCACATCAGCATGCTTTTTGTTGAGGTATCCAAAAAAAGTCCCCAAAAAAAGTGAGACCGATAGTGGTGCACTAAGTCATGTTTTATTGGTGCGCTGATGTGGCATCACATGATTTGTCAATTTGCATACTTTATGGATAAAATGTGTTTTGCAATTGGATATTAAAGTGCTCCACTATGGGGCCCACTGAGGACTACTTCTATCCCCACTATTGGACCCTGCTCCATTATAGGCCCCTCTCCCCTAAATGAAATTGACAACAATACTTATATAAATGGTACTAGAAATTTAAAATCCTATTAATAGGAAAGCAGTGTTATTTTTGAGGCAATATATGCTATGAGGAAAAAATAATATCGTACAAGCCATGGCAAATGAGCTTTAATAAATTTAAAAAAATTAAATATAATACTGTGGTCTATTTCAATATTATATTAGTGTATTCTTTGTTTTTATTTTGGAGTATGATATCCTACTGAAGTTAAATTTAAGGTAATATTGTGTTCTATTTTAACAGTCATATTAACACATTACTCAAGGCTGCAATATGAAATTTTTTGACAAAGAAAAGAAAAACATTGAGGCAAACTGTAGACCACTTGGATTCCTTGGTGACACACCTTCCACGTACATGACAACTCGTTTCCTAAAAAGTCCAAGCAACTGCTTTATTTGTTCAGGGAATTATAGATTTTCAGATCATGATAGTTTGTATTATCTTCCACTGAAATTTACCTCCTCATTATAATAATTCCTGCAATGTTGATTGTAATTTGCACAGGGTACATCAAGTTCATATAAGCACTATGCTTTATAAATTTATTTCAACAAGGCTCATTTTTCATTTCAAAAATATCTCTTGAAAGGTATTGATAGATCTGCGATTCATTTTACCTGCATGATTTATCATTGACTTATTGTATTGCCTAATCTTGAGTGCATTGTTTGGTGCTAAAGATTAAATATTTGGGTTGTTTTTCAACTGACATGCACAAATTAAATATTTTATGGGTACACTTGTTATGCACTTGATATATACTTTGCTTTGGAAGTTTCAGAAAATTCTTAGGAATTATGGGTACATATTGTTTGGAACTATTTAAAAATGCAAGCAGTCCTTGTAGCTTTTATATTTCAAACTCAAATATATTAAATGGATCTATATAATCCCAACTGATGTTTTTGTGGTATGTAATATTAAGCTGTAAGCTTGTTATTCTCTTTACACCAAAGCCCCAATTATATGTGGATTTTTTTTATTATCAATGTTTAATATGTTTCTAACTTAAGATGTTTGAGTACCTTTTGTGTACAATGTTAAAATATTTTTGCTATCTATTCAGATTTAATAGTTTTATAACATAAGATGCTTGACAAATAACTTTGGTATGAAACATTGATAGGACTTTGATTTAACCATTATCGGGTTTTCCATCGATTGAGAAGCTGGATCACATTGGAGTTGCATCTCATCATTCAATAATTTTATCAATTATGATTAAAATCAATGGATTTGGCAATTGAATTCATTAGTGGGTATGGTGCCACATTAGGTGGGTATAGAGTCGAGTTCTTTATCAAATAAAAGGAGGATATTATAGATAATCTAAACGATGACATAATGAACATGAAACCACATTACTAATAGAGAAGCACAAGATTACATAACAAATGCCTCACAAATGGGGAAAGACAATACAATATGACTATATACAAGGGTGAAACCCCTTCAAAACTTAATGAGAAAGATGATTGGGAAAGATCTACACTTATTATCTCCATAGAAATGACAAATTTTGCAAAGTTCAATTCACAAATAATCAAATTTGTGTGCATTCCTTTATGTTTATGTTGCTTGTCCCAAAGTAAAATAAGATCATCCACATTGAAATATCTTTACAAGCTTTTCTATCAAAATATTTCTTGAGATATTCTTGATGTTTTGTGATCTTACCTACATATTTTGTTTTGTTTTCTTAAGATTTGTTAGGTATGTAATTTTTTTCTGATGGCTCTTTGAACTCACTATCCTCCTTTGCCAATGCCAATAATAAAGATGAAAGCTCAAGGATGATTGGGAATGCCACATTTGTACCATACATGATTATTAATAGAGAAGTACCAATCACCCTCTTTGGTGTGATTTAGTCTGTCCACATGGTGTTATACAACTCCTTTTGTCAGCGTTATTGATTAGTGTCAACCATTTTTGAATGACTGTTATAATATTCTCATTGTAAGACTCAACTTGCCCACCACCTTATAATTAATAATTTGATGAGTGAGATAAAGTTATCCCATACTCAAAGAAAAATCCCAATGTCTCTTTTAAAGAAAAACTTGATGCATTATCACTCACTCTATTACATTACAAAACATGAGAATATTTTCTTTCAAGAAGTCACAAACCATCTTGTAAGTTTCCTGCTTTGTTGAAATGCCCTCAACCCCTTAACGTAATAGTTTGTCTCAATGAGAACATAAATGCACCCTTTATTATGATTTGGATAAAGAGGCCCAATGAAATTTAACACTCATTACGAAAAAGGTGCTTCTTTAATTACTAACTTAAGAGGAATAACAACCACCTTAAGTTTTCCCACGAATTGTTGACTTGAAAAATTTGCACCACTCATAAGTATCGTGGAATGTGGCAGGTTAGAAATATTGTCCACACAAGATTTGAATGCTATCACTCTTGAAGAAAAATAGTCTACAACAAGCCTTATCATGAAAATTTTCTAGCAACATATGTTGTTCCTTATGCATCTCAAGGATGTTCCATCAATAAAAATCTTATATATAACATATGCTTCCAAAGTACAAAATCATTTGCTTTCAATCTCAAAGTCCTATTTTTCTACTTATCCATATGGCTCAAACAATCTCCATAAGTTATAATAAGTTATATATGTATACCATCCTTTCATAGAGAATGAAAAATAATACCAATTATTGTTAAAATTCCCCTATATCCACAACCCTTTTTATCTTTATTTTTATCTCTATCTTTTATGATGAGTTAACACAACCCCCACGTGGATCACTTTGGTTGGCTTGATTTCAATTCTATATTTGTGTACCTTTAAAATCTAATTACCTCTATTTCAATCCATCCCTTGTTGCATAAGGATTTTCCTTATTGAAGGATTAAACATAGACACCATGGTATGAGAATTTCAGTGCTAAAAGATTCAAGTGTAGCAGTACCAAGATAAAATATTACAAATAGTATAGAAGAATGAATTTCTAACTTTAGATTCTTATTAGTAGAGTGAGTTGAATCCTTTTCACTAAGAGTCATACATGTTACTGGAGCCTCTATGTTCTCACCATTCTTTTTCACATAAGAATTGTAAACATGGTATATTATGAAACAATTTGACCCTCTTTAGTCTATTTGAAGGATGTTGTCTTCTTCATCATAGCTAATTTTTTTTTGGGAATTTTGAAAAATTAGGGAGAAACCTACTCAAAAAGTTAAATTTGCCAAAGAATGAGAGTACACCTATCTTACTTAAGGCAAAGAGAGATTGCAAATTACATCAACCCAATTAGAATTTATCTTCTTACCTTATTTTCAAACAATATTCCCTAACAACTTATCTCAACATGATTTCAAAAATAGACTTCTTAGGATTCAAGGAGATGCTACAAAGTTTGTCTCTTTCAAATGCTATTGTCAAGTATTGAAAACAATCATCATACTTTTCTAAAATATTGCAAGATCATCCAAGTACATAACAATAAATTTGTCCTTTAAGTCATCAAAATCCATATGCATTTCTTTTTGAAGGGTTGCACTTACATCGATAATACAAAAAGGCATATGTTCATATGCAAAGGCAACCCACAAAGTAGGCATTGTTGTCTTAAGTTGATGTTTTGTTGCAGATGGGATTTTATTATATCTTGAGTATGCCAAGAAAAGACAACATTTAAAGCCTTGTATTTATCTACAAATTATGACCCATCATGGGAAGAGAATAATGATCATTTAATGAGACTTGATCCAAACTATGAAAATCCACATATACCCTACTCTCTCCATTCTTTGTAGACTAGAAAAAAGTTTGAAACCTATGCAAGATAGTGCATTAGAAAATTTATTCATGCGTATAATATTTCTTGAATTTTCATGTGAATGGTTCTTGTTAAATGATCATAGTGTTGCTACTTTTTTCTCAAAAGGCACACTTTTAGTTTTGAGATGAATCATGTGAAAATATAATATCAACAAAAGTGCTTAAAATTTACTTCTTTTATTAGGTGAACAACACTTTCCCAAATTCACTATTCTAGACTTGTCTACAATAGAAATATAAATATATTAACATTATATAGATGTCCTTGAATTGAATTATTTTAATCCTTAACATGAGTCTTGTTATGTTTCAATTAAATAGTCTTGAACTGAACATTAATTTCATCTTTTTGCTTTCTAGATTGAGTCACTATTTCTGAACATTAATTTCATCATTATGATTTCTAGATTGAGTCACTATTTCAGCATAAGCCAAAGAGGTACTTTTGAAAAAAAACCATTGAAGTCATTTGAATTTTCTTGAAAATGAATGATGTGTTAATCATCATTAAATACGTACTATTTTTTTGAGTTGTATAGCATTGTTGGATGATATATCATCTTGATTATGAATTCTTTCTATTGAAACTTGGAATATGGCATAAAAAGAAAAGTTGAAACAAGAAGTACGTTAAACCTAGTATTTTTTCCTAAGGGTTATATTCAATTGCAAAGGCCTTTCTATAGCATCCCATAATTGATATTTATAATGTTTGAGATGGTCCTTCTTAACCTAAAATTGCTTCTTTATCTACTTTACAATCAAATTTGCATATCTCCACTCTTAGAAATTTGATTTTCATTTCATAAGCATTTGTAATTCCAACAATAATGCATCATACTATGTTGTGTTATTAGTACAATCAAATTGTAAATGGTAAGCAAAAATGTTCAACCTACATTTGCAAGATATTAATAGAATTAGGTGTTGTACACCTTGTAAATCCTTGTAATAATATGGTATATTTTGATAATATTAGAATTATCTAGGCACAATAATATTTTAATATTCTTTGTAAATAGATCTTTATGGAAATAAGTGCCACCCATTGGGGAATCCATGAGATTCTAATATGCCACTTAGTAATTGTATTATAACATGCATAATTGAGCATCTATGGAATTGTATGATGCATGCAAGAGCATGTAAGGAAGGGGTTGAATATTTGACTTGCAAGTGTGTCTTTGATTGACAAATAATAGTTGTGTAATAGTATGTAAGAAGTAATAAAAAAACTAGAAAATGAGTTACTTTTTTTTGGGAGGCTAGCCTCTTAAAGTAAGGCATGAGAAATTTTACCATGTTTGGGTTCATGGTATTATCTTATGGTGGTTTTTTTTCCCCACCTAAGCTTGTTTATTGTTGAGATATGGTGTTGTACACCATTGCATAAAATGATTTATTACAATATTGTAATTAAATGATTATTTAGCTGTGATGCACCTTGGTGGTGTGGATAATCACACCAGGTAATTATTTGGGGTCCATTTGATGTTGTATTGTAACATTGTATTATTATTTAATGTGTGGGAGACACGTGATAATAGTAGTTGTGTAATAGTATGTAAGAAGTAATAAAAAACCTAGAAAATGAGTTACTTTTTTTTGGGAGGCTAGCCTCTTAAAGTAAGGCATGAGAAATTTTACCATGTTTGGGTTCATGGTATTATCTTATGGTGGTTTTTTTTTCCCACCTAAGCTTGTTTATTGTTGAGATATGGTGTTGTACACCATTGCATAAAATGATTTATTACAATATTGTAATTAAATGATTATTTAGTTGTGATGCACCTTGGTGGTGTGGATAATCACACTAGGTAATTATTTGGGGTCCATTTGATGTTGTATTGTAACATTGTATTATTATTTAATGTGTGGGAGACACGTGATAATAATTTAATATTGGGGAAATATTAAATAATATGATGTCTTAGTACCCAATATTAAATAAGGGGTTAGTGGTTTTGTATTCACATGGTTTTGTGGTACATGGTTTCACCTTACCACTAGTTGTATTTTGTGTGAGCTTGTGTCTATAAAAGCAAACACATGTGTAGTGGTTTATGTTGGGGGTTGAGTGGTTTGGTTGTCATTATTGAGTCTTCTTGTGGAGTGCATTTGTGAAGCATGGCATGGGATGTGTGGATTCATGGTTGGACACATGGAGTGCATTGGAGGACTTGATGCTTCAGAAGTGTTCATTGTAACTCTTGTATTTGCTTTATGTCTGATTAATATGATGGAGTATGGATGCTTTTGGAGGCTAGGTTTTTCCCTCTTGAGGGTTTTCCTAGGGTATATCTTGTGTCATCTTTGATGGGTATGTTGTCTATTCTCTTGCATGTGGATTCTGAGTACTTATTTGCATGAATATCTCTTTTGGATTATGTGGAAATTGTCATTAGATGGCTGCAAGTTTCCTTAAAAATGGTATTAAAGCTTTCACGGTTGAAGATTTTTTGTTATAACCTTAGGTTGAGAAAATATTGCTTGAAGTTTGAATCTATGCAATGCGAGAATGAAAGACATGGCAAGATATGAGGGTTTTTCAGGTTGTTTGTTGCAGATCTAAGGGTTTTGGGTTTGCTTTATGATGGGTCGTTTGTAGATTTGGGGTAAAAAAAATTAGGGCAAAAAAGGTTTCTTGGTTGTGCATTCAAATGGGGGTTTTCCGGGGAAAATTTTACAAATGACCTCCTGGGACAAAATGGACTTCATGGTTGGATTCAAGTTCATCGAGAGACAAATTTTGATATACAACTTGACCTATTTTGGAGAAGTTGAAAAAATGCATTTTTTTTTTGTAAAATCCTCATTTTCAAATTGTATAGTCGTCATTTTGATATATAATACAAAAAATAAAATACTCCATTGGTGAAAAATTATTCTTGCAAAATAAAAATTAAAAAAAATTAAAAATCATAAAAAACTCGATAGAAAAGGTGGTTATTGAAAATTTTAAAAAAATATATAAATGTAAATTTGGGGAAAAGGGGGGAGGGCTTTGCTTCCATCACCCTCATAACTGCTAAGGGCCAATCTTCATTGTGTGACTACCGGTAATCACTAACCGCCACCCCTATTTGGGGTTTTAAAAACCTTTTTTAAATAAAAAATTTATTATTAAATTTTGTCCGCCATTTTTAATAAAAATGTCATCCGATGAAAATTAAAGGGCCCATGAAAATTTTTGTATATGAAAATTAAATGAAATTTAATAGAATTTTTGGGTCTGCCACCACTCCACCACCAGGGGAGTGGTGTCGCCCGGGTGGGGCCACCACCTAGCCACCAAGGGTGGCTAACTTTTTTTTGCTCGAGGTTCAAATTGTGCTTTTGCTTTCAAGGGGTATAACTTTCACCCAGGTGCTCCATTTTTGCTCTTTTTGGACTCGTTGGAAAGGTAACTCAGATCTCTACACTATGGTGCTAGATATTTTTCCAATTTTTTCCATTTTGATAGTGTTTTTATTGCTCAAAGTCAGATGTTCTATTTGAGATTCAAGAGGCCATATCAAGT
>VDFB02345174.1:0-24064 GCA_007258455.2 Sequoia sempervirens
TGATGAAAAATATTTTGTCAATATTATTGTGCTTCAAGTCGTTATATTAAAAGATGTATGCATCTTTGACACACTGTGCAAGAGCACATTGATAAGGGTAACATTTGTATAAGAGAAAAGAAATAAAATGTAAATAAATTTGTTGCCAAATTAAACTAACAACTTTAATCTACACCATTCCATTCCCATCTCATTCCACAAATTTTGTAACAACTAAAACTTCAAATTCTTCAATCTCTATAAGATACATAAGCATGGTTGATGTGGGCCTTACATCATTTAGAACTCACGACATCAAAATTCCTAACATATCATTTACTTCAAAAGATGTACCCTATGATGGGCAATATGGACCTTTCTATATTCCTTCTCAATTCAACCAAAAAACCATAAATGGTGTTCTTATTGATCCTACAAGTAGTGTCAATATTATAATGATAAAAATATTATTCATTAAAAAATTTCATCTAAAAACCCTAAATTTATATCATATATTTTGACCTTATTGTGAATATATCTAACACTCATTCATATATGCACCATTGCTCCACATTACAACAAGCAAGAAAAATATGTTTTCTATTTCCTACCTCTCATTCTCCTAAAACTAACTAATGGAAAATATTATCTCATATTTAGCCCTAATAAAACTTTAGTCACATAAACAAAATACAAACTTACTAGATTTTTGGTATGACTCCAAAAATACATAATTTTTTTTTGTAACTTTCAAGCTTCAATTTTGTGGTACTAAATGTGAACAAGCATATTATTATTTTCTATAACAAAGTTTCAAAATTGAATAAATTGACCATACCATTATTGTGAAGAAATATCCCATAAATTAACACTTTAATCTTCCTCTTCCTCGCATATAGCTTGTATATTCACTTATGAACTTTATAGATAAAATTTGATGGTGGGGGTAGCTAAACCTATTGTAAACATTCTTTATCCAAACTTGAGAGTCTTATGTTCACCTTATATTAAAAGATAAAATTTACCTATGATAAATAAAATATTTTAACACCCTACCTTTAAGCTTGGGCCCACACCTTACAAACAACATTCTTATACTTCCCTATGGACTCTCATTTTTTATACAAGTCCAATATATTATCCTAACCTTAACAATGTCCCAACAATAGTTTCAACTCCCCATTGTGTAAACTTTAAACAAAATTAATGGTCATGATTACTAGGGAAGAGTATATCAAATTGATGGTTTGGAATACTACAAGCAATTGGAAATAAGCAACTAAATTTTGATTCAAAATGTTGAACACATTCCATGGGTATCTTGCTTTTGTTATGTGTAAAATCATTTCTCTCTTCTAACTCTTTATTTATTGTTGCTTACAATAGTTTATTTATATACAATTATGTCATTCTAATCAATTCCTTCCTTTATTTTAATCCTCTTTTGATGTGTTTTAATTTTCACTTTCTTATTATTGTTTCCAAAATTTATTTCTTTTTAATTGACTTCCCCATTAAAGAGTTGTGTTCTTATGTTTCCCTCTAAGCTCCAATATTACTTTTTAAACATTTGGTCATGTTCTTGTAATAGGATTTGATTCTAAATGAATGATTAGTTTTAAAGTATAAATAATGTGTTAAAAGGGTCATTGGTATACTATTAAAGATGAATGGTTTTGAATAAATCCAGTAGGGATTAGGTCTTACTAGGTACAAGGTCATTGACACCATACAGAATGAGGTTGGGATTGTGTCATGGGTGACTTTAGTGGAATAAATACCCATCAATCCATGGATTTAGATGAAGAGGTATCAATTTTGACCCATATTCTTGGATGGGGTTATAAAAATGATACAAGATTAATATGAAACCCTTGATAAAAAAAGTATATAAAAAATGTGGACTATACTTGTTTGCAAAACTAATACAACTAAGAATTGTCTTGTTTGCCTTTATTCTCAAGTCAACATTAAGAGATAGAGAGATTAAGACAATAACATCTAGTGACTCTTAGAAAATTCTTTGTGTTCTTACTAAGAGACTATACCTTTGTGCTTCAAGGAATAACTTGGGGTATTATATTTGGTTGTATGCAAGAAAATTTAGATCACTATATGTGATTCACCTTTCTTTGAGAAATTTAATATTGCTAATCAATGTGGCCATGAACATGTCATGAATGTTTCCTAATAACAATTGCTATCTCATGTTGTTACATTACAATGTCACTAAAATGATTTTACACCTTGCATTTGTATAAATTTAAACACCTTCAAGATTGTGACTATTGAAATGAGAGACACATCTTCTGAAATTTTTGGGCATTCATTATTCAAACAAGATAAAAACTACATGTTGTTTCCACAATATAAATATCTATAGTAGCCTACACTCAAAATACACTCCCAACTATTACTTTCAATACAAAATACATATTGATAGAGATCATGAACTACTTCAATATTTTTATTTTGAGAGTATATGATATTTTAATTTGGATGCACCATTAGTGGCTTTAATAACTTCTAAATTAGATGATGCATATGCACTCAAAAATCTCAAGAACACTCCCAACTAGTGAGAACGAATCCACACATTTGTAGCATTTTTTACTTTAGAATAAATGCTTCACAAATCTACAAAGTTAGTGTATAATTTTTTTAACTTTGAGGCACTACTTGGATGAAAGAATCCTTTTATATATTTTAAAAATATTTACTTAACTAAATTCCTTTGTCATTTCCTAGTGCTTTGCAATGTAACACAAGGCAACTATATTTAGGGGTGTGATCTCCAACTTCATGCCATAGAAAAAATTACAAGTTCAAAATTCCTTTGGGCCTCTAGGAAGGTCTAGTAAAACATATTACAAAATTGCTAGAAAATGAAATCTTAGTCAAGTTCCCTCAACACATTCCATAAAATAACTAAAAAACCTTTGCTAGGTTTGTACAACTCTAACATTGTTTGATTATTTTACTATATAGCTAATAGTATAAAATTAGGGTCAAAGATAGAGATTATTAGTGATTATGAATTGCAATGGATTGAAAATGAGTAACTTCATCCCATATAGGCTCAAATTACACAGTTCATGAATAAAAATTACCATGTATATCCTTTGATATGTTAGTACAAATAATAGTATTCATCCCTATTTTATTATTTTCATATATTTCATTAAAGTATAGGTTCACCAAAATAAATTTTATATGGGAATACCAAGAATCACAACTGAGAATTTTATATTAGATATCCCTTTGGGATTTGAAATTTGATCTCCACAATGAGAACTCAATACTTTAACTAAGTGAGCTCAACCCCTTGGACATGATTTTTGCACTTTAAAAATATTATGGGCAAGAAAAGTACACCCATGCATGTAATTTCATATAGCCTACAAATGAATTTAATTAATTGCATTAAACATTTTGATAACACTTCATATAAGCCCATAATTAAAATCTACTATGAATTTAAAATATAAATAGTAATGGGTAGAATCTTCCACAATAGAAATTTTAAATTTACCTTCCAAGATAACACTTAAAGTAGCTTCTTGCATACTATAGAGTGTAAACCGCATTCCCAAGTTCTCCCTTTATACTTAGGAGACCCTTACAACATCAAATATGGAACCTCAATCCAAAGATAACTTTTACAACAAAATGATAAAATAAATCATAATATCCAAATCCAAGAAGCTATACAATATTTTGGTAGAGTATGGAAATGTGCAAATAATGACTCTAATTGAGGAGATTTATCCTAGGTGGGTATCACAATATTCTAGAAAATCTTTAGGTTGTAGACCAAATCCAAAATAGGATCTTGCCTATGAAAAACTAGTTAAGCTAAATTCCCTTTTTATATTTTTTCCAAAAACTTAAAGCCTTGGGAAAATGAAGTGTCAATACACACCTCTTATTAAAAAACATTTTTTAATGATCTATATTTCATTATATTTTTGTAAATATTGATCAATTAAACAAAATATATATTCATGCTATCAAAAAGTGTGATTTTTTTTTCTATTAAAAATTCAAGTTTAACATCCCTTCTTTGAATATAATGATCGATTAAAAAATATATTGAAAAAAATAAGTACTATATTATTGAGGTTCAAATAAGATAGTTCATGCTTATAAAGGTTAACATATTTGTCTCATTGAACCAAAATATGAAAGGCTTCATAATCCACTAAATCAATAAAATTCTAAGCACTAGTCATATCAAGAAAATAATTCATAGCTAGGGGTCTATAAAAAAAACCTAGCTATTGAATTGGTACAAAATGAGGACTTCATCAACTAAATCCCATCAACAAATGTTAAAACTCAAGCAAGTCATTTGAATGAGATGCACCAATCAAATCACATTATCCCCCAAAAAAGATATCTCATCCCTCTTCAAATCCTTGACAAAATCCCACTAAAAAGTGTATACTTAGGATAATAAATTAGGAAATCAAGTGCAATCATGTCATCACTACCAATAACACCTAAACCTTCACAAAAAGGAAGGCAGGCTTCATATGATAATATTTAAAATGTACTATGAAATAATTTTATATTTGCACACTTCATATTCTTGTAAGCTAACACAATCAATAAATTCTTTAGTGTGGGGTATGTGTAGGGAAATGGGGGACCAAAAAGGGGTCTTAAGTGGCCACTTTTTTTTTAAATCAGGAAATATTGATCTTAGACGAAATTGAAAATATTTATGCTCAAAATTTGAAGATGCAATAAGAACAAGTCGTAGTGCTCTAAATCTATTTTCTAAACCACATTTTTTTTAAATGGTGGAGATTAAGGGGTTCAAATAGGGGGCCACACAAAGTGATCCTATTTTTCTCAAAAAAAGATAATATAGCGTTCGGTGTGTCCCCCTAAAATGTTAACTTGTTTTTACTATTTCAAAAATTGTTTTGATGAAAACTTAGCTAATACTATGTAGTTTATGTTTGATTTTTCTACTAATTTTTTAATGAATATATGATTTTTTACTAATTTCAAAGTGGAAACATCTTGAAAAACAAAAATTTAGTATCAACGAAATTGTGAATGATGAAAATTTGAATCACAAGTATCAACGATGCAAAAATCACTCTCAAAATCATGCAATAAAGTTCAGAATCTTGGCTCAAAATATAGAATTTAGATAACAAGCAAAGTCATCATAGTTAAGATCTTGATTTACTCCATTGGCAGTTGCTCTTCAAAGTAACAAACTATGAAAGATCAATAATGATATGATGCAATGATAATGATAAATGCTCAAAGATAAATGACACATATGCTTGATAAATAACAATGATAAATGCTTGAATGCTTGCTAGTGAAAAGAGTGATAGAGAGGTTTCTAATATTAAAAGTGCTAGGGTGATTTTGATAATAAAAGTGTTAGAAGATATGAATGAAATGAAAGCTTATTATTTACATACTTCACTTGACATTTGATCAATGGTAATTTGCAAGATCAATGGATAGGAAAATTCAAGATAGGGCAAAACCTAAATTTTGAATTTGATGAAGGAGGGAAAGATAGTTGGAGAAATAAATGAATATTAATTTATTTATTTTAGAAGAAAATATGCAATCAAAATAAATTGTTTTTTATTTATTTAAAAAGTAGTATTAGCTAATTAAATATATTTTTTAAATTATTTAATTATAGAGAAAAAGATTTAATTTAAATAAATTATTTTTAATTTATTTAAAAGAGGAGTATTAGTTAATTAAATAATTTTTGAAAATTATTTAATTATAGAGGACCAAAAATAAATGATTTTTTTTTTATTAATGTTGGAGGGAAAATGATAAGTGGTAAATTAATTAAATAATTAAAAACCATTTAATTAATGTAGATAGGATAAAAAGATTAAGATAATTAAATAATTAAAAAAAATATTTAATTATAATGGATGAAAAGAGGAAAATGTTAGCTTAATTATATAATTAAATTTTATTTAATCAATATAGATAGAAGAAATGATAAGGATAATGATGAAATGATAAGGGGAATATGTATTAGTCATTTTTAGGTGTCTATAGAAACTAATAAAAAATTATTGATTTTTTGAATGTGTAAAGAATAGAGTCTAGTTTTTTTTAAAATAATTTGTTTCAAATTTTGATGAACAGGTAAAAAATGAAGCCAAAAATACCATACATAGGTTTTGACACAAAAATGGAGACACTAGAAAAATAAATTAACAATCAAAACCTTAAAATACTCGAAACGAAAAAAATTACATGGTTAGAAAGCTAAAAGGGAGCTCGACATTACTATGTTATCTTTTAACTTGACATTGAAAGAAATGCAAACCTAATCGAGAGAATTCTTGACATTATGTCATTTTTAGAATCCGCCAAAACCATGCCTATGGTTGTTGACATGTAAGTCCAATCCTTTGGTTTGGATGCCCAAGGTAAATCCAACTCTAAGGGTTAAAAATTCCCAAATTAGGTAATAATATGAGCATGTTATAGTGTGCTTGTGTTAACACGAGCGTGTTATAATGTACTCATATTTCCAAGCAACAAAAATAGACCTTTCTCTTTATCTTCCCACCTCTCTCTATCTCCTTACATAGCTCACACTCTCCCTCTTCCTCATACTAATACATGAAATAAACATTTAAGCATAAGAGAAATTTACATATTGACATTTACTTTCTTATACTTTAAGTTATATTTCATGTATATAGTTTGAGGATGTTTGAGAATGGTTTCAAATCTTTAAGAGTTATAATATAGATTCTAGGTTTTGGAAGATCTTATAATTTTATAGAATTAGTCAAATTTCAGTAGTTAGTAGGCTTCTCTCATCTTGTAATTATCTAACTGTAGCTTTTTAACTATTCAAAAGCATCATCAAGCCTCTCCTTAGATATCTCTTTGATTCAGGAACATCTGTGGTTGCTGACAATCTTGCATCAACCAAGAGATTTTTTTTTATGTGGTTTAGTTTGAATAATAGTTTGAGAAATAATTAGATGATATTGGACCAAAAATCAGATTTTTAAATAATTGGTTTAATTTATATTACAAATTTTAGTGTTGGAGGTAGTGTTGGAATGCGTTTTAATGTTTGAAATGGTAAACATGCAACTTGGGGCGTGGGATTTTGGGAGTTACAAATTGTTGTAGACTCTTTTAAAACTCTTCAATAGTTGCAGGAAAAGTTGGATGCCCATTTTGTGTTGGCAGAGCAATTTCAAAAATCAACTTTTATATTGCGGAGTGGAGAATCTTTGTTGCCAGTTATTCTTGGTTATTTTTTGGGAGTGGTTTGAACATGCAAGTGAGCATTAATATTTTATTTTTATGCATTTTTTATGGATTTTCCCAGGTTGGGGCATGGCATCTTGGGGAGTTACAAGTTTGGTGCTGGCAATGCATGTTGAAGGGAAGACTATGCCAATTTAGAGTCATTATTCTTGATTGGAACGGGTGTTAGACAAAAGAGGCATAGCTCTTAGAGGAGAGGTCCAAAATATAGTATTGTTATAGGTTTAATGGTGTGTAGCAGTAGCAATAGATGATGGTATCCATAGTTGAAGAGCAACATAGTAGATTATTGAAAAATGCATATTGAAGACCTTGTTTCATAATGTAGGGAGTTGATTTGAGGAAGAGGAATTTGCAACATGTTTTTAATGTTGTTGCTGTCATATTAAAGATTTAAATATGTTGTGTAATAAATTTTCATCAGCCCATATGGCTCCAATCATGTATTTTAGAGGCTTTGATTTTATGTAAAATAGGAGAATTGTGAATGATGAAACAATCATACTTCTTGTAGATTTTAGCATTGTCCAAAATAATTTTCTTGTGTTATATCTTGTGTTGTTAGATATGTTATTAAGGTCTTGATAATCCATCTTCATTAGTGGTATCAGAGTGGGTGTTCCTAAGTGTGTAGACAGAAGCATCAACGTGAGGAAGTTTGCACCAAGACCTTGGGTTGGATGAAATGTGTATGTGAATTTGTTGCAAGTATATGTGCAAGTTGAAAAAGTAAGTTTGAAGAGATTGAATATTGAGAATATGTGGAAAGTGTTTGAATAAATTCCAAAGAAGAGAGGCAAAAAGTTTGTCGCAGTTGTGTATGCAGGTGAATAGGAAGGAGAAAATCTTGTAGAAGTATTCTTTGAGGAAGGCATAGAGAAAGATAGTGAGGAGGAAGAGAAAAGTGCAACAAAAGTTGAGAGGCAAAAAGAAGGTGCAACAATTGAAGAGAAAAATGATGTTGCAACAGTAGATGAGCGTCCTTTGGAGGACTTAAAAGCATTGAAAAATGAAATTGCATCTAAGAGTGGAGGTGAAGAAGATATGGCAACAGGCAGTGGCAAGGAAAAGGTTATAGAGAAAGAGGAAATGCATAATATTTTTCACTTTTATGATGAATATGAATGTAGATTTTGTGTAGATGAAAAGATTGCAGCAGATAGTGAGAAGATAGATGTTGCACTGATACTAGAGGAACATGTGAAAATAGAGGTAATGACTTATGTTTCTAAATTTTATGATTTTCATGTTGAGATGAAAGAGGTAGTGAGTGTAGAAGGAGAAAAAGAGATGGTACAAATAGATTTGGTTAGTATTTTATTTGTTTACAAGGAAATATTTGAATGATGTTGCAGATTGGTGTGTGGATAGTGCATTTTTTCTTTTAGAAGCTATAGAGGATGTTGCAAGTGAAATTTGGTGGAGGTGGTGGGTCAGTGGTGGGTCAAATCCCACAAGAGTAGAGAGGAGAACATATGGTATTAGGAGGAGTATGACACATGGTGGATGTAAGTCCACGAGAAGAAGGAAGGAGGGGGTGTAGAATTTTTGGAAAGAGATGGTGAATGTTCCAATTAGATGTTGGAGGAGGAGGAAGAAGAAATGACGTTGTATAGTTTTCTTAGTGAGGGAGTTTGATGTGGGTTGTCTACAACTTGAAAGAGTAGTTCTACTACTCCACTCCATTTTGTGAGTTCTACTCACAAAAAAATTCCTATCCCAGGGGTCTGATGTAGGAGCATCCGTGGTTACTGGTAATCTTGCATCAACCAAGAGATTTAATTTTTTTATGTGGTTTAGTTGGAATAACATTTTGAGAAATAATTAGATTTAATATTGGACCAAAAATCAGATTTTTAAATAATTGGTTTAATTCATATTGCAAATTTTAGTGTTGGAGGTAGTGTTGGAATGCATTTTAATGTTTGAAATGGAAAAAAGGAAACTTTGGGCATGGGATTTTAGGAGATACAAATTGTTGTGGCCTCTTTTAAAACTCCTCAAAAGTTGTAGGAAAAGTTGGATGCCCATTTTGTGCTGGCAGAGCAATTTTCAAAAATCAAATTTAATATTGAGGAGTGGAGAATTTTTATTATCAATCATTCTTGGTTATTTCTTGGGAGCCATTTGAACATGCAAGCGAGCATTAATATTTTATTTTTGTGCATTTTTTATGGCTTTTCCCAGGTTGGAGCATGGCATCTTGGGAAGTTACAAGTTTGGTGCTAGAAATGCATGTTGAAGGGAACACTATGCCAATTTAGAGTCATTATTCTTGACTAGAATGGGGGATAGAGAAAAGAGGCATAGATCTTGGAGGAGAGGTCCAAAATAGAATATTATTATAGGTTTAATGGTGTGTGGTAGCAAAAAAAGATGAAGATATCCATAGTTGAAGAGCAACACAATTGATTGTTGAAAAATGCATATTGAAGAGCTTGTTTCATAGTGCAAGGAGTTGATTTGAGGAAGAGGAATTTGCAGCTTGTTTTTGATGTTGTTGCTATCATATTAAAGATTTAAATCTATCTTGTAATGGTTTTTCATTAGCCCATATGGATACAATCATGTATTTTTAGATTGGCTTTGATTTCATGTAAAATAGGAGAATTGTGAATGATGAAACAATCATACTTGCAAATTTTAGCATTGTCCAAAATAATTTTCTTGTGTTATATATTGTGTTGTTGGAGCTATGATTTGAGGGCTTAATAATTCCTCTCTCTCTCTCTCTCTCTCTCTCTCTCTCTCTCTCTCTCTCTCTCCCTCCCTCCCTCCCTCCAGATATCTCTTTATATCTCAATTTTCCTCTCTCTATCTACCTTTCCCTTTGTCCCTCCTCTCTCTATCTATCTAGATATCTCTCCCTCTCCCCTCTCCCTCTCTCTATATACTCACATATCTCCTTTCCCTCTCTCTCTCTCTCTATTATACCTTTATATCTATATCTTTTTTTTCCTCTCCATCTCTACCTCTCATTATCTATATTTCCTTATCTCTCTCTCTCATTCTATCCTTCTCTGTATATTTATCTCTTCCATATCTTTCTATCCCTATCTCCTCTAACTCTATATTTTTCTATTTGTATCCCCCTCTCTCATTCTATCCCTCTCTATATTTACCTCTTCCATATCTATCTATTCTTATATCCTCTAAATCTATCTTTATCTCTCCCTCTCCCTCTCCCTCTCCCTCTCCCTCTTTGTCACTATCTTTAGAAGGAGAGGGAGAGGAGAGAGAGAGTAGTAGAGAGGTAAATATGGGAAGAGGGAGAAAGGGGGAGGGAGTGTGAGGTAGGTAGAGAGAGAAGGAGGAGGAGATATATACAAAAATATCTAGAGAGAGATGTGAGATGGATAAAATTAGAGAGAGGTAGGTAGAGAGAGAGGTGACATAAAGAGTAGAGAGAGGAGGGAGAGAGAGGGAGGGAGTGAGAGGTAGGTAGAGAAAGAGAGAGGGAGAGATGTAGAGATATATTTGGAGGGATAGAGGGATAGGGGAAATAGAGAGAGGGGGGAGGAGAGGAAGAGATATAGTGAGATATCTAGAGGGAAGAAAATAGATAGAGGTGATATAGAGAGAAATAAAGAGATAGAGAGAGGAGGGAGGGATATAGAGATATCTAGAGGAATAGGGAGAGAGAGATTAAGAGAGTGTGGGAGAGGGGAGAGGAGAGATATATAAATATATCTAAGGAGAGGTTTGATGATACTTTTGAATAGTTATAAAGTTATATTTAGATAATTTCAAGGTGATAGGATCTTATTGATTACTAGAATTTGACTAAGTCCAAAAAAATATAAGATATTCCAAAACCCAGAATCTGCATTATAAATCCTAGAGATTTGAAGCCTTTATCAAACATCTTGAAACTATATACATGAAATATAACTTAAAGTATAATTAAGTAAATGTCCATATGTAAATGTCACTTATACTTGGAAGGAAGAGGGAGAGGGAAAGTGTGAGTTATGTAAGGAGATAGAGAGAGGTTGGAAGAGAAAGAGAGATCTATTTTTTATTCTTGGAAATGCGAGCTCATTATGCCTTGGTAGTAATCAAGCCTAGGATCGATCATTACTAATCTATAATTTGCACGTATTATAATGAAAGCCTATTATAGCACACTCGTGTTATGTCTTGTTTTTTTCCCCCCATCTTTCTGCACTTACCCTATGAACATCACAAAAATCAAAAGTAGTATTAGTACCAAGGACTTGTTTGCATTCACATGCATCCTTCATATAAATTGTCTTCATTATAATAATCAATCTAAAAAATGCTTCTCTAAAGAGTCTTAATTAAAGAATAATTCTCTTCACATTGCCTCTCCACTATATTATACCCATTGCAATTTTTGGTGCAATCAAAATTACTACTAAATTTATAATTAAACTCATTAATACAAGCTTCTAACTTGAACCTAGTTTTAGATTCATCACTTTATTTCAAAACTACTTCCTCCATACATCCTACCCAAGGAAATTCACGCCCTTCATACCAAAGTGATAAATAAACATTTGTTGTAGTCTAATTTTATCATGAAGATAAAAAACCTTCACACTCTTTTTAACAAATTATGCATTCATCTTTAATACCTTAAGATTTTTGTTAATAACTTAACTAAATTGTATGCTTGTTGAAATAGTGTAGAATTTTTATCCTTCAAATGAAAACTCAAATTAAAATTAAAATCACCACAATAAAGGACCAAAATGATTAATTCATTTGGTCTCACATACTTTAGAATATCTACTAGGGCCTTTGCAAACACAACATTCAAAATACACAAAAAATCATCTTGATTTCTTTGAATAGTAGTAAAATTATTGTTTGTGAAATTGAGATAATAAAAAATTCATCAAAATAATCAATGAATGTTACTTAGAATTCTTCCTAGGTAGAAAAAGAAAAAAATAGTAAATTTATATACCAATCCCTTGCATATCCTTTTAATTACCGAACAAATGATTTTAATATTACATTTTTGTTCTCAACTTCATAATCATTTGTCAACTTAATAAAATCTTAAATATATGTTTCATGATGCCAAGTCATTTCTACAAAATTTAAGTAAACGGTATTTGTTGTTGTTGGATATGATATTTAAAAAATTAGGATACCCACAAAATTCAATATTTTGTACCTTCTAATAGTGAAAGGAATTATTCTTAGATAGTTTTGGTAGACATTTAATTTAGCAAAAGGATCATAAGTATGCACTGAGGTATTATAGTATTTACCAAAACAATATCCACCTTGCTATTTATTACTATAGAATTTACATTATAATAATTTTCATCTTAGAAAATTCTTTGTATTTATGTGCAACACTAGAAAAATAAAAATTAAAGACACTTATAAAAAGACAATTTTTCAATAATTTTCTTTCCAACTCATAAAAGCTTATAGAAATAATACAGACTCTCAAACTATCTCATACATTTCCTTATTCTTAATTGCATTCCTAATGAAGATTTATAAAAATATTTACTTAGATATAAAATAATCTCAACAATTTGTCCTTTATTATAGAAAAGGAAGTGAATAGGCATATTACATATTCATTATGAAACACTATATAAAAGTTAAAGATTTTTTTTAAAATTACTTATCCCTTATGAAAAATTTGAAACACTTCAAACAAACTTTCTCTCTCTTTATTTTTATAATGCATAAGTATCTTAAAAGGAAGAATTTTCCATATGATTTCATCCATAGAACTCTTTAGGTGGAAAAAAATCATCTAATCTTTTTAAGTGCGAAAAAAATCCATCAATAGCATTTTTATGAGTTTTCATTTGAAATGGAAAGTAGAGTTTAAAATTCTTAGTGATTCCATGTTTTTTAAGAAATTAGTGATTCCATGTTTTTTAAGAAATTTTAGTCATTTGTAGGTGTAAAATGTTCCTTATCTTTTCCTCTTCAAGCTAGTGGAGGGAGGTGGAGCTAGTGGAGGGAGGTGGCATTTGATGCCATGGTGGTAGGGAGATGGGGCTTGGTGTGTTGTGTTGGCAATCATGATGGAAAGTTATGATGTGGCTCATCTTTTCCCAAGGCATACAACTCATAGCTGAGGACAACTTTGGCTCCCTCTCCAATGCATAGTGATGAGTGCATATAATGGTGAAGGGATTTCTTCCTTTTGCAAGGACATCTTGCACACTGGACAAGGTACCATTCGTAGATGATGATAGAAGTCTTGTGATTTGCGTTCTTTATTTATTGAAGGCTAGCATCATTTTTGGTGAACGGTTTTCTTTGCAGGTGGGTGTGGTGTATGCGAGTGACCTTCTCTCATTCCAGCCGGGCGCAATCATCACAGGATTGCTAATGTTGAACGGTTCAAAATTTGTAATTGAGGTCTCAGTGGTGGGCCTCGCTCATTTTGGGGTTGATACTCTAATTTTATTGAGGTCGTCGATGAGGCAGGCATCATTCAAGGAAGTCACTGATTAAAGATTAAAGTGAATTCTGCTAAATAATGATCCCTTGGTGGTGGCAACTATGAAGATGGTTCTGGGCTCTAGCCATTTGGAGTGCATGGAGTACGAGCGAGACAATTTGCATGTCTCCTCTTATTTCCTGGCATGTCTCCTAGAAATTAAAGTTTTGAAGGCTGAAGTGAAAGGTTTGCTGGTTAAAATGTTGAGGGAGGACTTGGTGGAAGGAGTGGACAAGGTTCTAAGTGTGGTGATTGAAGGCAAGGGTTGCCCGAGGCCTTACGATTTGGAATGGTTTTGCACGGAGGAGACAATGAAGATATTTCCATTCCTCCAGGATCTGCATGGGCCAGGTTTGATGAGATACCAAATTTTAGTGGTGGTTGCGATTGAATTTCTTAAGAAATTCTTTGGGTTGTTGGCAGTTGGTAGAGTGGAGTGGAAATCTGAATTCGAGGATTTTGCAAAATTAAACAAGTTTTTGTAAGTTGGGCTTTGGGTAGAGCTTTTTTGTTTTGTAGGGGTTGGGGTTTGGTTTTTCTAGTATTGTTGGAATCCCTGGTAGCGATATAGCTATTAAAATGGATTTTTTGTAGTGCTTTTTCTAGTTAGGTAATCTGTTAATATGGTAGTTAGTTTATTTTGGATGCTGGTTTACAAAAGGTGGATATGTTGGTCGGATGGTTATATGGTTTTTTGAGAAAAAAAATTCCCTGCATGGCAAACACTTGTAAATTCGTTATTATTAATAAAATATATACTAATCTTGTGTATAATATTTTTTTTTCTTATCTTTTACCTTTAGTATATATAATTACATGAGAAAATATAAACCTCTTTTGAATTATTATCTAAACATTTTAATATGAAAGTAAAAAAACAAATTTATTATTATAAATAGTTATGTGAGAAAATTGTGATGTCCCCTTCTAGCTAGATACTTTAGTCTAGTTGTGGTTTAGCCTATTATTGGACCCTCGTAGGCTATTATAGATGGATAGGGGGGGTCAGTTTGGACACAGGAGGTTTGGGTTGTTCAGTGTTTTTGGCTTTCTCAGAGTTCAGTGGTTGGTTTGAGCTTAGAGAGTTTGATTTAGGCTTCATTTGAGTGATTCTTGCTATTTTTAGCATTTCTTTTCAGGCACTTGGGAAATAATTTCTTAGACTCCAATTTCAAACGGTTTGGCCAGATTCTCAATATTGAGAGAGTTATGATTATTTCAGTGAATTCCAACATGTTTAATGATTAATGATTAAATATAAAGTTAAATTGACTTTATATTTAAATCACTTAAGTGATGGGTTTATAACACATCGAATGGGGCCAATTGAGTATTTTATTTTGGAGGAGAATTATTAAAACCTTTCCCTATGTTTAATTCAATTAAATGTTAATGATTTTATTTAATGTTATTTTATTAAAAAACTCGCAGCCTTGAAGAGGAATTTCGATTAGGGTTTTTGGAGGCATATATTTGCTTGAGAAAAGAAGAATGAGGTATCCATTGTTATTGCTATCATTTTGAAAATGGGTTTTTGTGCTCTGAGAAGGGTTTCAGCCATTGCCATTAAAGAACGTAGTTTCTTCTGTGAGTCTCCATTTGAACTGGTGAAATATCTAGCGAATTTGGTATCCAGAGAGTTTCATACAGAGACTCTGATTTGTGCTTCGGCAGTTGTGAGGAAGATTAAGAAATTTATAGGGGTTTCATTGCAAATCAGAATATTTAAAGATTAATCATTTGCTTATTAAAGTTTGTACCTGTTGCTACAGTACGACCGTGAACAGTAACACATGAACAGTGATGCGTGAATAGTGACGTGTGAACAATAATGCGTGAATAGTGATGTGTGAATAGTGACGCGTGAACAGTAACGCATGAACAATAACTCTACAGTGATTGAGCTTATTGGTGTATTTTTTGCAAGTTGAAATGATGCTTTTTATTTCAGATTTGAATGACCAATTACATACAACAAATACCTTCAGTTGACAACATTTTGTATTGAGTTGGTGAAGGGTTTTGAGAGTGGAGAACAAATTTTTTGTTGTAGATCGATTTCATTATCAGAATTTCATGTATTCAAGCTTTGGACCATCGGGTATGCTAAGCTAAAGAAATTAAGCATTGTATACCTTCTTATTTATGAATACAATCATTGCAGCTCTATATCATTTTAAGTTTGTTTCAGACTATTGTATTTTCTTGCATAGTATATTTCTTACCTGACATTTTGTTGAAACAAACAAACAATATCATATATTGTTGAAAAACCCAAGGAAAAAGCATAAACCCTCAAAACACAAAATTGCAAAACAAGCAAAAACAATCAGTCCCCGCAATCGAGAGAAGACGAGTTCTTACATTGGTATCAGAGCTAAATCTTGCCATTATGAGGATTTAGCAATCACATGCAGCCACTTGAGGCTGGCTCTCATAGATATTACACTCACAGGCGAGCATTATTTGACAGGGAACTAGTTGTAGACAGGTAGCCGGACATCATGGGTGACAGGCAAGAAGGTAGCCCACCCAGAGGCAACAGGAATGAGGATCAAGAAACAAGTGATTTTTTTAGAGCAATGGTTACAGAATAGCAGTAGATGGCTCAGGCCTTGCAGGCACTCACCACCATGGTTGAGCGCATGAACCCATAGGACAGATAGAATCAGGATCAAGGGGATAACAGGAGTGCAGTGGGATCACCTAGAGCTCATAGGACTCATTCCAGGACAACAGATAGGCCTACTCGTCCTACCTTCATTAGAGATGAGCCTGAGGTAGCACCTACAGAAGAAGCAGGAGAGGAGATGTTCACAAATATTCTCATGACTGCGAATGACGAAAGGGAATTATTAGCTCCACAGGTGCGTGAGAGGATGACATTTGAGAGGTTTGTTAATCAGAGGAGAGAGCATTATAGGGCAGTGAGATAGGATAGGAGACCTCATGGCCAAAATATTGAATTAAAGCGTGCTACAGGCAAGCTTTCCTTGACTACATTTGATGGTAGTAGCAGAATGACAGCGCAGGCTTGGATTCACAAGCTTGATACCTTCTTAGCACTGAGACCTATGACAGAAGTGGAGGCAATAAAATATGCCACACTACATTTAGAGGGAGCTGCACATGATTGGTGGTACCATGGGATGGTTACCCTTCAGCATAACTAGGTGACTTCATATTAGGACTTCGTGGACAGGTTGGTAGAGAGGTTTGATAAGAAGGATCCAAAAGTCTACTTCAGGGGGTTGGCACAGTTGAGACAGTCAGGCGGATTGGAGTATTTCATTAGTGACTTTCAGAGGCTATTTGTTATGGTGCCAAATATCTCAGATAGGAGATTGGTTGTTTTGTTCACTGAGGGATTATCTGAACCACTGAAGGGTTGGGTAAAAGCCTTTGATCCATTCAATTTGCAAGAAGCAATTAAGAAGGCTAGAAGTATGGAACAAGCAGCCCCAATAAATAAATTTCAGTCAAAGGGTGCATCATCTAGCAAAGATAACAAACCATTCTTCAAGAAACCTGAGAGGAATGAAACAAAGGCTGAAAATAAAGATAAATCATTCGCTCCCTTGGATAGAGAGACATTGAATGATTTAAGGAAGAAAAAACTCTGTTTTTATTGCAAAGGACCCTATGACATGAACCATGACTGTCCTTTGAGACCAAAGGGGAAAGCAAACAGGGTTATGTGGGCTTACTATGAGGATTCCGATTCTGAAAATTCAGACCAGCAAACTGAAAATGAGGAATCCAGTGAACAAAAGGAAAGTTTAGATGATGAAAAGCTCAAGCAAATGTCTACCGATGAAGAGAAGGTTGAAGGTAGGCTTAAGGAGGCCCGTCTCACTAGTGTGCAGCAGGAGGGATCATTTAGAATGAGAGGAGTGTTGGCTGGACAGCGAGTTATTACATTGCTAGATACAGGGGCCACACATAATTTCATTGATTCCAGGTTGGTTGAGAGATGTGGGATCCAGACTGAGCAGTTTGAGGGCTTGAGAGTGAGGGTAGCTGATGGCTACGTCCTCAAATGTGATAGAAAGATCACAGGTTTACCATTGAAAATAAATAACTTTGAATTCAAGGCTGAATTTTATGTGGTTAACATGGGTGACACAGATTTAGTACTGGGCATGACTTGGTTGCATGATATTGGAGAGTTCACTCTCAATTTGAGAGAAATGGTGATGAAATTTCAGATTGATGGTAAAACTCACATACTTAAGGCCATTCAAGACAGTGAGTTCAGGATGATGTCTTGCAGGCGCATGGAGAGTTTGTTGCGTCATGACCAGGTTGAGTGGGCAGCCCATTGCACATTGATGCCATCACAGGGGCAACAAGAATCAAAATACCATCCAGACATACAGGAGCTAAGAATTAAGCATTACAAGGTTTTCAATGATATTCCACCAGGTAGACCTCCGGATAGAGGTATTGAGCACATCATTGAGTTAGAGGAGGGTGCTAAACCCATCATGATTACACCCTACAGGCATCCGAAAAGATTGAAGGATGAGATTGAGAAAACCATCAAGGAGCTACTTGCTATGGGGCATATTAGACCGAGTAAATCTCCTTTTGCTTCTTCTGTGGTTTTAGTGAAGAAGGATGGTACTCTTAGGATGTGCATTGACTATAGGGTCCTGAACAGAAAGACAATTAAAAACAGGTACCCCATCCCACGGATTGATGAGTTGTTAGATGAACTACATGGAGCATGTTTCTTCTCCAAAATTGATTTGAGATCAGGCTATCATCAGATCAGAGTTAGAGAGCAGGATATAGAGAAGACAACATTCAGGTGTCATTGTGGCCATTTCGAGTTTGTAGTTATGCCATTTGGGCTAACTAATGCTCCAGCTACCTTTCAGTCCACGATGAACAGGGTCTTTCAGCCTCAGTTGAGGAAATTTGTATTGGTCTTCTTTGATGACATTCTTGTGTATAGTAGAACATGGGATGAGCACTTGCGACACTTGGATACAGTGTTGAGCATTCTGAGCAGGGAGTCCTTGTATGCAAAGGAGTCCAAATGTGATTTGGGATTATCTGAATTATTATATCTGGGTCACATTATCAGTGCACAGGGGGTACGCATGGATCCTGAAAAGATTCGTGCTATTGTTGAGTGGCCTACTCCAATGAACCTTACATAGTTGAGGGGATTTTTGGGCTTGTGTGGGTTCTACAGGAGGTTTGTTAGTGGTTATTCCAGGCATGCAGCACCCTTGACGGATTTGATGAGGAAAGGGGCTTTCTTATGGACTCTTGAGGCATAGGAGTGTTTTGACAAATTCAAGGAGTTGATGACTTCTTGTCCAGTGCTAGCATTACCAAATTTTAGCAAACCATTTGAGCTACATTGTGATGCGTCTGGTGAGGGCGTTGGAGCGGTGCTTATGCAGGACAAGCACCCAATTGTATATGAGAGTAGGAAGCTCAAGGGACCTGAGAGGAGCTTCAGCATTTACGATATGGAAATGTTGGCCATAATGCATGCTTTGGCCAAATTCAGGCAGTACTTAGTGGGCAGCAAATTTAGCATAAAAACAGACCACAACAGCCTGAAGCATTTCCTGGGGCAGCGAGATCTTAATGACAGGCAGCAGAAATGGGTAAGTAAATTACAGGCATATGATTTTGATATTACCTATTTCAAAGGGACACAGAATGTTGTAGCAGACGCCTTGTCACGGAGACCTCATCTGAACTTGATGACAGACATATCAGAGGACTGGAGGCATTTGATCCTTGCAGAGTATGCAAAGGATACATGGGCATCAGGATTCATAGATGGATCGGTCCAGGATAGTGATTTCACCCTTGTGAATGAGCTCATCATTTACAAAGGGCGCATTTATTTGGTGCCAGGGTCAGAGGTGAGGAGGATGGTGTTGAGAGTTTATCATGACTCACCTATGGCAGGACATCCAGGTTTTTATAAAACCTACCGGCAGATTTGTGAGCGTTTTTCTTGGAAAGGGCTCAAAGCTGAGGTGTTACAGTATGTTAGAGAGTGTCCTACTTGCCAGCAGAATAAATAGGAGCACTCTTATCTAGCCGGTTTACTTCAGCCACTTTCGATTCCTGACAAGAAGTGGGAGTGTTTGTCCATGGACTTCATCACAGGACTGCCGAGAGCCCAGGGCAGAGACTGTATATATGTTGTTGTTGATCGGCTTACGAAGTTTGCCCACTTCTTCCCGATCACTACTACATACACTGCTACGCAGGTGGCAGATTTATTCTTCAGAGAGGTATTCAGGTTGCATGGCTTACCTCAGAGCATTGTCAGTGACAGGGACAGTAGGTTTATGAGTCACTTCTGGCAGGAGTTGTTCAGATTGTGCGGGACAGAGCTCACTCCGAGTACTAGCTACCACCCCCAGACAGATGGTCAGACAGAGATAGTGAACAAATGGGTGGAGGGATACCTCAGGAATTACATAGCAGGGCAGCAGAAGGCTTGGGTTAAGTGGATATATCTATGTGAGTATTGTTATAATTCCACTTATCACATGTCTATCCAGATGTCACCATTCATGGCATTATATGGATATGAGGCACCTAGTTTCATGGATTTGTTGCTATCAGATAGTAGAGTGCCTAGTGCTGGAGACTTATTACAGGAGAGCTAGGACATTGTAAAGGCTCTTAAGGAGAATATCACTAAGGCACAAAATCAGCAGAAGCAGTATGCTGATCAGAAGAGGACTGAGCGGACCTTTGAGGTAGGTGATATGGTATATTTGATGCTGCAGCCTTACCGCCAGTCCACTCTCAAAAAGAGTGGTGCCGAGAAACTTAAGCCACGTTATTATGGGCCTTTCAGGGTGATCAAGAGAGTTGGAGAGGTGGCTTATGAGTTAGATTTGCTGGCAGATAGTAGAGTGCATAATGTTTTTCATGTATCACGTCTCAAGAAGGCGTTAGGACATCAGATTGTTCCTTCCACCGTGCTTCCTCCCTTGGATGATGAGGGAAAGTTGGTGTTAGTACCTGAGGCTATCATTGAGTTTAGGGAAAGGAATTTGAGGAGGCACACTATCAGAGAGTATTTGGTCAAATGGAGGGACATGCTGGTTGAGGATGCTACTTGGGAGAGTGAGGAGATTTTACAGCATCCAGAGTTGAGATTGCTTGAGGACAAACAATTTCAGGAGGGGCAGACTGTGATGTCCCCTTCTAGCTAGATACTTTAGTCTAGCTGTGGTTTAGCCTATTATTGGACCCTCGTAGGCTATTACAGATGGATAGGGGGGTCAGTTTGGACACAGGGGGTTTGGGTTGTTCAGTGCTTTTGGCTTTCTTAGAGTTTAGTGGTTGGTTTGAGCTTAGAGAGTTTGATTTAGGCTTCATTTGAGTGATTATTGCTATTTTTAGCATGTCTTTTCAGGCACTTGGGAAATAATTTCTTGGACTCCAGTTTTAGACGGTTTGGCCAGATTCTCAATATTGAGAGAGTTATGATTATTTCAGTGAATTCCAACATGTTTAATGATTAATGATTAAATATAAAGTTAAATTGACTTTATATTTAAATCACTTAAGTGATGGGTTTATAACACATCGAATGGGGCCAACTGAGTATTTTATTTTGGAGGAGAATTATTAAAAGCTTTCCCTAAGTTTAATTCAATTAAATGTTAATGATTTTATTTAATGTTATTTCATTAAAAAAATCGCAGCCTTGAAGAGGAATTTTGATTAGGGTTTTGGAGGCATATATTTGCTTGAGAAATGAAGAATGAGGTATCCATTGTTATTGCTATCATTTTGAAAACAGGTTTTTGTGCTCTGAGAAGGGTTTCAACCATTGCCATTGAAGAACGTAGTTTCTTTTGTGAGTCTCCATTTGAACTGGTGAAATATCCAGCGAATTTGGTATCTAGAGAGTTTCATACAGAGACTCTGATTTGTGCTTCAGCAGTTGTGAGGAAGATTCAAAAATTTATAGGGGTTTAATTGCAGATCAGAATATTTAAAGATTAATCATTTGCTTATTAAAGTTTGTACCTCTCTTGCTTTCTGATCGGCCATGAAGCGATAGCGATGTGAACAATGATGTGAATAGTGTGGCGTGAAACGATTAACATGTGAATAGTAACTCTCTGAGTGTTTGAGCTTATTGGTGTATTTTTTAAGTTGAAAGGATGCTTTTTGGCGATATCCCCATCCTAATCCGGCCACGGTATTGTGAGGATTAGCCCTATTATTCGATCCTCGTAAGGGTGACGAAGTGTCGCGGAAGAGGATCATCACAGAGGCTGATTCTTTCAGAGTGTTGGTAGCTCGATCTTACTTGATTGTTTAGTTAGGCCTTCAAGATCTTCGAGGGTGCATTTTGAAACTTTCTATTTTTAGAAAGTTAGGTCAGGCGGAAGCTGCTATTTTGGGCAGGGCACCTGGTTCAACTATTCAACTCAGAGTCGACCCAGTTCTTCAGTTTGATGATCAGACGGAGAAATAAGGAGTATTTAATGATTTATTAAATATTTAATATTTTGACTTTATATTAAAGTCACTTTATTAATATATTTAAATATTAACGATTAAATGACATATTATAAAGTATTTTAATACTTTATAATAAAGTGATTTATTTTGACATAATGAATAATTATTATTCATTACTGAGGCGTCATTTAATTATTAATTATTTTCTCCTAAGTCTAAAAGGGGCGAATTAATCATTTTTATTAAATGATTATTAAAAAGGAGCTTGGGTCGAATTTTTCAAAGCAAGTATATATTCAGACAAGACAAAATCGAACCATTATGTTATTGCTATTCAACTTTTGTCTTTTTGCTCTGAGCATTGGAGTTTGCAAACCCTAGGGTTTCTGGCAGACGAAGCGTTTCTGGAGAACGATACCTCTTCAGGAATTTGGCAGACTAAGACTGTGAAATACCAGTTTAAGCTTGCATCTGGGTGACTTCATTCAGAAGTTACAGATTGAGATCATTGAGTTATACATTCAGAGTTAGCAGAGATTATTCATCTGGCAGTTGAGGCGCACCATCAGAGGTTCTATTTCAGAGATCTGACATTTATTTGGAGGCCGTACTATATTCTTGTGTTGCTGCTGTACAGGCCGTACTGTTGTTACCAGCAGGGCCGTACTTTTCCTTCCAGAGAGATACGCCTCCTTTTACCAGTTTCTGGTAGAGGGGTCTTGGGCGGCTAGGTTACTGAGAGCTTCTGCATCGATTCTGAGGCTGGAGATTCATCTATTCATTCATCTGAACATTCTTTCTCTGTTCTTTTGGCGCCTGGCAAAGGAAATCAGGTTTTTGAATTAAAACGCATCTTATATATACTTGTTCAATCTTTTAGCATTGTAAAAGCTCAAAAAATAATAATAATGAAGCGCCTATGATATATGATCAAGATTTGAGCTTGTTCTTTGCATTTCAATTTATTTTGAATTTTCTAGCAATTTATTAGTGAAATCGCAGCTTTTAGCTATTTGTCTGAAAACCTTCAAAACACAAAAAAAAAAATACAAAATACACAAAACTATCAAAACCCAGTATTTCAGTAGAGTATCGGGGTTGAGAACCACCAGAGTTCCTACGCTTTTATTTCAGATTTGGACTGACCCGTTACATACGGCAACTACCAGCCGGTTGGGCATATTGGCAGGTTTGTGAAGGGTTTTGAGAATGGAGAACAAAGAATTTGTTGCAGATCGATTTCATTATCAGAATTTCATGTATTCAAGCTTTGGACCATCGGGTATGCTAAGTTGAAGAAATTAAGCATTGTATACCTTCTTATTTATGAATACAATCATTTGCAGCTCTATATCATTTTAAGTTTGTTTCAGACTATTGTATTTTCTTGCATAGTATATTTCTTGCCTGGCATTTTGTTGAAACAAACAAAAAATACCAAGAAAAAGCATAAACCCTCAAAACAGAAAATTGCAAAACAAGCAAAAACAATTAGTCCCTTGTCGAGAGAAGAGTTCTTACATGGTTGCTTCATCCAAACCAATGTTGATGACATAGTATGGTGACTAATCTTACAGCCAATGGTCTCCCCACTGAAAATAGTATGAATGAGTGCTTGGAGCTCTGACTGAACATCAGTAAGTTCAACATACGCACCACCCTCGATCTGATATCAGCACGGTAAGCGAGATACTAAGGTCCTCACAAACCGGAGTGCACTAGTAACATGCTCTCTACTCTCAGCCAACTCTGACGCCATAGTCTCTTCTATCTTTGCCTTGAAAACCAACTGTGTTTTCCAAGAGTAGATAGCTTCTTTATCCTCTGCATCTGTGACTGATTCATATGCCATACTTAGGTGAGCAATCATAATCA